>PVKS010022449.1:0-33706 GCA_004027875.1 Aplodontia rufa | reverse complement strand
CAGCGCTTGCCTGGCATGCGCAAGGACGCAAGTTCAAACCCCAGCGCCACGCATACAAAGAAGTGTCGGAGCAACGAAAGCCACATGAAAACCTCTCCCTCCTCTTTCTGTCCCTCTCTTTTTAAAATAATAATAACAACAACAATTATAACTAATGACTACAAAATGTTTCTGCTGCTCCAGAGACCAGTCAAAGCCCTGGATATATGTGAACCCAAATTATCATGTATCAAAAATACAGATTGCTTGAACCCCAGCTCTACCAATTCCTAGCTGTGTGACCTTGTCATATGTACACAACCTCTCTGTGCCTCTCATCTATAAGTGTGAAATAGGGTTCTTATGAAAATGAAAGGATGAAAAGTAGGTGAAGCACAGACAAGCAACCATCAGCAGAGCTCCTGACACCTCACAACCAGGTGGGGGCTTTTACATTCTTTGTGGCTTGATATAAGGAACTAGGCATTTTCCTTTCCTAAAATAGAGAGTGCAAAATGGCATTCTGCAAGCACACGAGGCCACAGATGTGTGTGTGTGTGTGTGTGTGTGTGTGTGTGTGTGTGTTTTGCAAGGACAGTCTTTCAAAAATTTACAGTGAAGCTGGGCGAGGTGGCACAGCCCTGTAATCCCAGTGACTCAGCAAGCTGAGGCAGGAGGATCGCAAGTTCAAAGTCAGCCTCAGCAACTTAGCGAGGCCCTGAGTAACTTAGCCAGACCCTGACTAAAAATTTAAAAAGTATGTGTGTGTGTGGGGGGGGGGGCGTGTCTGGGGATGTGGCTCAGTGGTTAAGCGCTGCTGGGTTCAATCCCCAGCCAGACACAGGGTCTTGGGAAGTGGAGGAGGGGGTGAGGCTGGAATTCCGCAATCTGTGTCTTACCAGCGCTGCTCCAAGGGAATCTTCTCTCAAATGCACTGTCAGAAAGATGCCAGGATGGCAACACAGAGTCTAGGAGCCCTTTCCTCCTACTCCTTCTTTTCCTAATTCTTGTACCCAGTGTACAGATGAGAAAATGAGGCTTGGTCAAGGACGTAATGGTTGGAGTGGGAGACTCAGGATTTGAACCCACTGCCCACAGACGCATCTTCATGCCGTGAATCTGGTGGGTTGGGGCAGGGCTACAAGACAACTTCCCAGGGGCTCCTAAGTGGGACGATTTAAGGGACTTTGTTTCCAGAGTGTGAGCGCTCCGGATGTCCTCTTCCCCAAGAATACCCTCTCCAGGCTGGCTGCTCTTCCCGCTTCCTGTCCACAAACATCCTTTCTCCTGCTCATGGAAGAAAGCCGTCACTCTCCGTGCCTATCCCTGCTCCAGAGCCTTGCCGGGGAGCTTCCACCACCAAGGCCCTGAACCAAGGAACTACAGGTAACCTTGACCTTCTACAGTCAAAGGGAGCCCGGTGGTTTCCAATTTGCTTTCTTCAAAAGGAGCATTGTGACTGTGGCTGTTATTAATCTTAGTTATTAAGAAGCAAATTTTGATAATACTTCTTTACATGATTGTTGGCACAGACACTGAAAGCAGGTCAGAGTTGAGCAACGCTGTCCTTTTAAATTCCTTCCAGCCCTGTCTGCCTCTTGGCCAAATACGCAGAAAATTTTTGACAGAACTTAAGTCACTAAAAACACCAATCAGATCTCTGATAGGTGCAGAACCCTGCCTCCTTGTAGCAACAAGTGAATTAATCCACAGATGAAAGAACTAACAGGAAAGAGCTAGGAATTAAACCAGCAACCACACAATTACCAGAAGAAAATATAGGATCAGCACACCACCATATTAGTGTCGGCACCCTATTCCTTAACAAGAATTAAAGAGCAAGAATTAAAGCCAAGAATCAATGAGTGGGATGCCATTAAACTAAAAAGCTTCTGCACAGCTAAGGAATTAGTCAAGAGTGTCGAGAGAAAACTACAGAATGGGAGAAAATC
This sequence comes from Aplodontia rufa, assembly GCA_004027875.1. Taxonomy (NCBI): domain Eukaryota; kingdom Metazoa; phylum Chordata; class Mammalia; order Rodentia; family Aplodontiidae; genus Aplodontia; species Aplodontia rufa. The sequence continues at coordinate 31,775 of PVKS010022449.1, read as the reverse complement.
ATGGCCTGCTACCTCTCCGACAGGGGGCAGATATCCAGAATATACAAAGAACTCAAAAAACTTAACGCCAAAAACACAAACACTCCAACCAATAAATAGGCTATGGAACTAAACACAAACTTCTCAACAGAAGTTCAAAAGGCCAAACAATATATGAGAAAGTGTTCTTCATCAGTAGCAATCAGAGAAATGCAAATCAAAACTACATCAAGATTCTGCCTCACTCCAGTCAGAATGGCAAAGATGAAGATGCTGGAGGGGTTCTGGGGAGAAAGGAACACTAGCACACTGTTGGTGGGACTGCAAACTGGGTGGGGACCATCTCCCCGTGCTGCTTGACAAAGTCTGGGCATAAGGAAGGGCTTGGCAAAGCCACCATTCCAGGAGACAGCCACCCGTTGTCTTTCCTAGGAATTGGATGTTTTCTTATAACGATCAAATTTCTAACTATACATTTGCAAATTAAATTTCCAGGAAAATTTGTTATTATTGATAAATATTGTTGTAAAAGTAATATTACTTCATTGGGTCTGCGGAGTCTGGGGGATGATGAGAAATGCCTCAATAAATGTATTAATACCACACTGCTAACCAAAAATCCAACTTCGAAAAGTTCTTAAGAAAATTACACTTCAGGAATTACTCTCACGCATGCTGACTACATCTAGTCCTGTTAGTGCTTTACTGGTTAAACAACTAAAGATAAAATAACAGGAGGTTTGTTGGTCCTACAGTACAGGGACACTGTTTGTGGCCTATGGTATTGGAGGATGTTTGTGGTATCCACCTAGAGGAGCCCAGGTAAATAATTATTAAAACCCTCCACCCACAGACCCACCTTTGCCTTTTACAGGAATCTACAATGATGATGGAGGACATGTTGTTAATATTAATGGCAAATGGACTAATGTCCAGCACCTGCCTTTTCTTCTAAGACTTGGATGTCAGAGGCTACCTTGGAGATGCAGGACAAAGGAACAAAGAAACAGCAAAATAAACAGATAAAAATATTAAGTGTCCACACTGCATGCTAACCCCTCATGAGTGATCAAGGAACATGACATTTTTCTACTTCTCATTTTGGCTTTGTTGCTAAATAGTTTAAGTTTCTACTTCTTAGATCATAGTAAGGGCACATAAATATTTTTGTAGGATTAAGGATTAAGGTCACTAATACTAAGGTTACAAAAACATAATCTTTGTTAATATAAAACTATGATATAATGCTAATTGCTTGCTTGGAAAAGGGTACTAATGCTAGACAATATTGTATTACCAAAAGCAAGATAATTTCCTAGTAAGATGCTTATGCAAGTACTTCTGAGTAAATATAGAAACCTGACAATGTGCTCTTTAAGTGCAAGATAGACAGAGGGTGTAATGTCTCAAAAGGACACATGCAGGAAAGAGAAACATTGTGGTTAATAACAAATCTTGTGATTAATTGATGGTAATTTGTATCCTGCTTGCTTTCACATGCCCTTCGTACTAAAGGATACATAAGGGAAATCAAAATAAAACTGGGCAGTGCCTGCTTCAAGTTGCTCCAGGGGTTCATGTGTTCCTCTGTGCCAACTCCACTCACCCTTCGGGGATCCTCTGAGCTGCTGGGGCTGGCCCCCGGCACAAACTGGTACAGCCACTTTGGAAAGCAGTGTGGAGACTCTGCAAACAATTAGGGATTGAACCACTTTAGGACCCAGCTATCCCACTCCTGGGTAGTTTCACACAAGAGCTAGAATCAGCTTGTTACAGAGACACAGCTACATCAAGGTTTACAGCCGCTCAATTTACAACAGCGAAATTATGGAATCAACCCAGACGCCCTTCACTGGATGAGTGGATCCAAAAACTGTGGTATGTGTATATATATGTATGTTGGAGTTCTACTCAGCTATTAGAAAGAACAATATTATAGCTTTTGCAGGTAAATGGATGGAAATGGAAAAAATCATGCTGAGTGAACTAAGCCACACCCAGAGACTTAAGGGTTGAATGTTTTTTCTCATATGTGGAAGCTAGAATAAAACCTAAGATACGATGAAAGTTAGTCAAGTTTATTTAACAGATCTACCAAATCTGAAGTAACACATAATCTGGGGGAACCGTTGCTATGCGGGGTGGAGAGGATGGGGGGAAGAGAGAGGGAGGTATGAGAGGGAGAGAAAAGAGGGGTTATCAATACTATATAGTACACTTGACTCCCTTGAGAAGCCAAATAATACTCAGGCAGGCATTTAAATCTAGAAATTTCCAAAATTAATATGTATGTTTCTGGTTATTTATATCTGTGTAGGGGAAATTACAGAGAAGACATGAGATCAGCTTGTGGGTGAAGGGAGGAGATCCTGGACAAGGATCGGATGTCAGTTACTTTGTCATTATGTATGCAAGTACGAATGTGTAGCAACGAATCCTTTCAATATGTAAGACTATGTTGAACTAATAGCTAAAAGGAAAAAGCCCCCTTGGTTTCATTAAAACATCCATTTCCAAATCAAAAATCCTCGAGGTTGGGGTTTTAGCTCAGTGGCAGAGCGCTTGCCTAGCATGCGCAAGGTCCTGAGTTCGATCCTCAGCCCTGAAAAAAAAAAAAAGAAAGAACAATCCTTTGTGTTTAATTATTATTAAAATCTGTCTTGAAAATTTGTCAGTATTATGATAATAATAATCTAAAAGGTTGTTTCAAATAGTGCCTTATGCTCAAAGGAGATTTGAAAAAGAAATTAATCGAGATTTTTTTTCTTTTTTTGGCAGCTCAGGGGATTGAACCCACTCAGTGGCTTAACCACTGTGCCACATCCCCAGCCCTTTTTATTTTTCATTTTGAGACAGGGTCTTTCTAAGTTGCTTATGGCCTCACCAAGTTGCTGAGGCTGCTTTGAACTCATGATCCTCCTGCCTCAGCTTCCGTTGCTGGGATTACAAGCATGCACCATGGCACCCAGTGATATGTATTTTTTAATGCAGAAAAGAAAATCTCTACCCTTGCCTGTCTGACCCTCATCCTTTGTTCTTTTCCCACTTTTGCTTCGCCCCAGCTTTGCTGATCTCCTGCCTGTTCCTCTAAGCCTTTGCTGCACGGGTCTGCATTTGTCCATCCTCTAGCCACCTCTCCCATCTCCTGCAGCCTTTCAGTCACCTTCTTAGTGAGGTCTTCAATTTCTCTCCCTTCCCCTCAAATCTTCTAAGCCACTGCTTCCTCCCGAACCCTCTTAACACCAGCCAATGTGTGGTACCTGCCAGGGGCCAGCCTCAGCAACTCTTAGGGCCGATGAAGGATGAGTGGAGTCGGTGCAGAGGAACAAGAGCCTCTGGAGCAAGTTGCAAGCAGACACAGCCAGCTGCTAGAGCAAAATGCTGTCTGTTCTTTGTTGTGATGTATTTTTACACAGGTAGCAAAACAATACTTTCAGTAACTGTTTCGTTACATTTTGATTTCTTCAAATTTCTTGGTAATCTCTGACATTAACCATCAATAAAGCTTACTTCCTTGACACATTAACCACGATGACCACACATTGACCATCTGTTCTTGTTTAGACCTGAGGTGACAGGCATTGTCTTTAAGGCTATTCTAAAATTAAACTTAAATCTAATCTCATCCTATAATTAATTATGCCATATATTTCTAAGTATTAATTCTATTGTCTTACTTAAAATATAATATTCCTATAAAATATTTCTTATCTAAAACCACATCCTATAAGCTCTCACTAAGGGGAAATGGAAACTTAAGGTTTTCTATATATAGGGCCAGACCATATACTATTTAAATTCTACAGCTGCATATTGGATGCACGGTCTGTCTGGACAAAGAGGTCAATTTCCCATGAGTAAAATCAACTATGTATGTAAGCATTTTAATAAAGACACACTTGACTACAGCTACTCCATCTTGAAGGAAATTACTTACTCTAAAGGTTAAATTAATACACTACTAAACCAACTTGCTATTGAATCCTAATACTTAATCCTAGGTCTAATAATCCTAGGTCTTACAGCAGTATTATTGTATACTTACCTTGTAATCTAAAAGGTAGAAACTTATTCTAATAAAAAAATGCAATTAAAGGGTAGAGAAACATTCCTATTCCTCATTCCAGATGCACTTAGGCACTTAATTCTAAGGCACGCTTCCATATGCTGCTTCTTTGTTCTTCTGTTCTGCATCTCCAAGGTGCACCTAGTCTACCGAGTCTTTGTAAGAAAGGCAGGCGTCGCACATCAGTCCATTCACCATCAATACTAACTATATGCTGACCAAACTCATTGTAAATTCCTGTAAAAGGTAAAAGGGGGGTCAGTAGGTGGAGGACCAAAGTATTTCTTAGCTTGAGCTGTTTGTAGTGGATACCGGAAGCATCCCCCAATTTTATAGGTTACATAAGGTGGCCCTTGCACAGTTGGAACAACATATTTTGTATCAATAGCCTGTATTTGTGCTTGAACTTCAGGAGGCTTTGGAGTGGTAAATAAGGGGGTCATCAACATAGACTTAAGACTGGATCAAAAACTTTGGTACATATATACAATGCAATACTACTCGGCCATTAGAGAAGACGATATTGTGGCTTTTGATATCAAATGGATGGAGATGGAAAGAATTATGCTTAGTGAAGTATCCCAATCCCAGAGACTCAAGGGCTGAATGGTTTCTCTCATCTGTGGATGCTAGAATATATGGGGAAGCAGTAGGGTAGACAGCTAACCTAACAATACTTCAAACTGAATGATTCTCAGAGTAATAGGGGGATGGCTCCCTAGGATACTTGGAGGTGTAGGGAGGGGAATGGGGAGGGGGGAGGGTGTATGAAGAACTCATAGGATACTGAAGAGTGGGAATATGGGGGAACCATCCCAGAAGCTGTTGTCATTCCTCCACGAGATACACATTTAACGCAAGAGTTCTTCTGGGGGAAATTGCAACAGGTGAAACCCAAGGTGGTCATCCATGTTTTGGCATTACCCCTGGATAACAAAGTATATATACATTTATTACTGTTGGTTTGATAATGTTTCCCCCTCAATTGTATCTCTATATACTTCTAAAAAAATAAACAAGACATATTGAAAAAAAATAAAAATAAATGTGTCCCATCCCATAAAAAAAAAAAAGACTGGAATTTTGTTTTCCAAGATTACCACATGTGGTATTGCAAAGAACCTCCTCAACACTCCGCAAGATGGATTGAATAATGCATTCAGCATATTTTGAACTGGAATAAATTTCTAGGAAAAGTATGGCACATACAATTCCTACAAGACAGCCAATTCCTGGAAGGGATGGTTTTGGCAATCTCCAGGGCTGGCTTTGCCTAGCCCATCCCCAAGCCTGGACTTTGTCAGACAGAACTTAGGTACTGCCTCCTCCAGTACCCGTTTACCATGTTTACAGATAATATCAGCTTTATGAGGACAGGAGGTTTCATTTGTTTATTTCTCCACTGTGTCCCCAACACAGAGCCTGGCTTATAGTAGAGGTTCAATAAATTGCAGTTGAATGAATGGAGGAATAAGAAAATGAGGGAGTGAATGAATGAACGAGTTTAACAACAACAGACTTTCAGGCTTAAACACACATTGCATTTGGCCAAAACTCTGTGGAGAAAGGTAGAACACAAAGACAAATTCAAGGAGAACAAGAAATGTCCAGACCATTTCCTACTGTTAAAGGACCCTTCAACCCGGGGGATTCCCTTCCCCTCTCTGAACATCATTTGTCCCATCTGAAAAATGGGAGGACTGGACTGGAATAGAGATTTTCCCCCTAGTATTCAACTTACTGCTGAGTTGAAGGGTTGGGACGGAAGGTCAGGTTGGCAAAACTAAGAAGGAATGAAGTGTACAACTCCAGAGGTGGCAGGGTAACCCTCAAGGCTCCGTGACCTTGTGACAAAACTAATAAAGTAGTCCTAGTCGTGTTGCTGAACCTGGGCGGGCCCTTGTGACTGCTTTGACTGCTCAGTGTAGGTAGAAGTGGCCTGATGGGTCTTCCAGAGTGCGTCAGGAAGGGGTCACCCAGCTTCCACCTGGCTCCCGAAGGCACTCACTCTCCTATAACAGCCGGTGGGCAGATGTCCAGGTTCACAGCCCACACCAGCGGCCAGGCAGGCGAGGGAAGGTTTTTCCACGTGATCCCAGCCTGGCTGTCAGAGTCTTCCCAGCTAAGGAGCAGCCATAAACTGTCCTGATCCACGGAATCTGCCAGGAAGCTAAAATCGTGTTTGAGGCCGCTAGATGTTGAAACGTTCGTCGTCCAGATCAGCAGCAGAAACGCTGAAGCTGCTGGCGTTGTCAGTGGCAACTGGGTTAGGACATAGCGGAGGTGACAGAAGTCTCACTGCATATTGTGCCGAAATCTGCCACTCGGAGCTCCAAGGAGCCCATGCCCTTCTTCTTCTTCTTTTTTATTATTATTATTACATAAGTTAGCCCATTTATTATAGGCGAGGGATCACTCAACGGTAGAGCTTCTACTGGTCCTTCAATTCCTTCAGCCTTCTGATCGCAGACTTCCGTAACGCAGCAGTGGCGTTGAGGGCCCAGGCCCCGCCGGCCACTGTCTTCCTGCAGGAACCACAGAGCCAAATCCCCACAGCCCGTCTCTTCCTCTTGGTTTTGCCACAGAAGGAGCAGGTGTACTTGGCGCGCTGGCTGGTTTCAATTTCCTTCACCATTTTCCGGAGGGAAGCACCGTAGCGGGCCGTATTTACCGACGATTGCGACCTTCTGGGTGCGTTTAGCCATCTCCGCGACGCAGGCCGGACCCAGAGAGCGCGCCCACGCACTTCTGTGCAGACAGCAGGGTCCGACAATTTTGAAGAGTGGTTTTGGTCACCAGTGAAGAAACCGCAGCGTCGTCCCAAGCTGGTGGGGAGGCTCAGTGACATGTGCGTTTCCAATTCTAGAAATCAAAACAAGGGGGCTGGAGCGGCGCTCGCCTGGCTCGCACAAGGATCCGGGTTCGAACCCCAGCACCACATGCACAACTAAGGGTCAGAGAAACAAAGGCCAGATGGAAAAATAAATAAAATGCTTCTCTCTTTAAAGAATACGTGGGCATGACCTTTGACTTTTAAGAAATCATGGATAATGGGAAAATTAAATGAGTTACTTATAACCACAAAGGCTTATAAAATTTTCAAAAATCCTCTCAAATCTTTACTAACAGAATTAATTGCGTTACAGGAGACACAAGCACTTAGGTGTGGCCATAGAATTCGGGGCAGGGCCTTGGGTGAGGGTCCTGTGGAGGCCTTGACTGCTCCTCCTCCAGCAGAGGACGGGGCAAGGTGGAACTGGGGAAGCAGTGGGGCAGTCCTTGCTGGGCCCGCGGGAAGTGAGGAAGGCTCTGGAAAAGTCCACGGAAGGGCTTAGAGCGAGAGGGGGAGAGGTGACAGGATTTGCAAGTTAAACCCTACCTCTTCTGTAAGAGGAGAAGGGATAGGAGGAGCACGAGGAGGAGCCAGTAGAGACTGGTGAAGTGTCCCTGGAGGAGATGATGGGGTGGACCTGGGTGGAACCGACACAGAAACAAATGGAGGAATTGGTGAGGGCTTAGAGGAGCTGGTTCTGACACAAGGGAAGAAAGAGGGAATCAAGAAGTGGACCTGCTGGTCCCTCCTCAGCCACTTCCCTCTATGGCAGGACTTCCTCCCCTCTATGGCAGAACTTCCTCCCAGCTAGCCCTTCCCTGAAATATGGACAGGAAGTCCCGCCCTTCCTCTCTTAGCTCCTCCCACTCATCCTCCCCACTAGCCCTTCCCTGGCATATGGACAGGAAGTCCCACCCTTCCTCTCTTAGCTCCTCCCATTGATCCTCCCCACAGCCCTTCCCTGGATTATGGACAGGAAGTCCCACCCTTCCTCTCTTAGCTCCTCCCACTCATCCTCCCCTCTAGCCCTTCCCTGGCATATGGATAGGAAGTCCCGCCCTACCTCTCTCTTAGCTCCTCCCACTCTCAGGGACCAAGGAGAGACCAAGTCCCTCTATCATGGGGAATGGTAGTGCCATGGAGCCTGAGGCCCCCAGAGCAGGTCTGGATGCCCTAGCTCCTCAAAGCAGCCTTCCCTGACCACCACGGTGGTGCCTTCCTCCTTCCCTCCCTCTTGCGTCCCCTGTTTGTTTCCTCCACAGCACTCAAGGCAATCTCAGAAGAGTCTGTTTACTTATTCCTGCATGCTTGGACTGTGTTACTAAGAACTGAAGATTCACCAGGCAGAAACCCCATCTCTCTTGTCAAGGGTAGAGTCCCCAGTGCCTAAAACCTTGGTAGGCACTCAGATATGGATGGAGGGATGGATGATGTAGCCACGGAGCGAATGCAGACTCAGCCCCGTAGTTTAGCTTCCTGATATTAAGTTTTAAAATAATCACCTTCTCCTCCTCCTCCTCTTCCTCTTTCTTCATCTTGTGCTGGGGATTGAGCTTGGGACCCCGTGCATGCTAAGCCAGCCCACCACTGAGCTACACCCCCAACTAGACAACATATTGTGCAAAAGGGACGTCTATATTTTTGTACCCCCTCAAAAGTCTGTATGGCAGCAGGAGCCACATCCCATTCAGTCACTATCTCAGCTTCCACATACCCAGGAGAACATAGGGGCATGGAAGAATCACTGTGGCCACCATGCGTCTGGCCATCCTCCTGTGCCTGGGCAGGTCAGGCAGAGTCTCCTGACTGACTTTGGCCAATGAAACATGAGCAGAGCAGATGTGTGTCTCTTCCCAACAGAACTGTGCCAGTGTTAGTGTGGGGTTCTTCAGGCCCTGCCCTCTCTAGGAACTGTACCACTTAGGGGCCACAGTCAGCTTTTGGAGGCCCCTGCAACTTGCGACCAGAGCAGCGAAGTGGGGAGTGGTTAGGACTTGGGCTTTGGGGCTTCATTTCCCTGTGCCTCAGTTTTCCCATTTATGAAATCAAGGACATTCTTGTGTGTAACCTATGGTGGTCTCATAAGGTTGAATGAGATCAGGTCCCAAAGTCTCAGTACAAGGCTCACCAGGTAGTTAGCACTCAGCAGACATGAGCTCTCAGGAGAATGGGGCAGAGGGGAGCTTTTATTTATTTATTTATTTTAAAGAGAGAAGGATAGTGAAAGAGAAACAGAGAGAGAGAGGAAGAGAGGATCAATTTTTTTTTCATGTGGCCCTTGTGGCTCTGAGATTTTGTTGTGTACGTGGTGCTAGGGTCTGAACTCACGTACTTGCACCTGCCAGGCAAGCACCACAACCACTGAGCCACTGCTCCAGCCCCCAGAAGGGAGCTTTTAAATACCCCTTCCTGCTTTTTGTGTGCCAGGGATTGAACCCAGGGTGCTCAACCACTGACTCACATCCCCAGCCCTTTTTAGTTTTTGAGGGAATTTAGCTAAGTTGCCTAGGGCCTCACTAAATTGCTGAGGCTGGCTTTGAACTTGCAATCCTCCAGCCTCGGCGTCCTGAGTCACTGGGATTACAGGCGTGAACCACAGCACCTGGCTATTTTTTCCCTTTTCACCTCTCCTCTAGATCTAGGAATGTCACAGCTGGGAAACAGGAAGAGCACAAGGGGAGAGGTCAACCAAAAACTGCGAAGGACAGGGGACCCGCGTCCTAATGGTACTTGGACAATACACAATGACACCCCTTCTGGCAGCGTGATGTCTGGCAATTTTGAACTTATCACTTCTGAGTCGTGTTCCTCCCCAGGTGCTGGGGAGAGGTGATGGAAACTGAGGCAATAGGATCAGCCAAGGTAAGTGTAGAATAAAGATACAGAGAGCTGAATTAAAGCCCCGCCCCTGCTCATCTGCTGGGTGCCCGGATGAATCTGATACATATTTTTTTCCATCACAAACTATGCAATCCTCCAGCCAGGTGTAGCTCCAACTGCCAGGTGCCCCAGGCCCAGCCAAGGAGGGAAGAAAAATACTCAAACCAAAGGGAGGGTCATGGAGGCTCACCCCTGCTGCAGGGAAATGGAATCTTTTTATTGAAAGTATAGGGTCAGTCAGCTTGGAGTCAGATCCAGTTCTCATGGTCACCTCCCTCCCCTCAGGGCCCCGGATTGATGTGCATGGCTTTGTTTGCCAGTGGGGCAGTGGCTGGGTCTGTTGTGTGGAGGCAGGTAGAGAAGAGGCTGGGAGGGCTGGGGAGAGACTTCTCCTGGAGGCAGAAGGGACTCAGGGCCAGGGACCCTGTCCAGGCCAAGCCCCTCCAGCGCTGTTTCTGGCTTCTTCCAACGACACCACTGCCTCTGTCACTCAAGCACTCAGCACCAGAAGGTCCTGGGAGGGCAGAATGGAGAACCAGTGAGTGACTGTAGCCTCATCGGCACACAGGCTGCCTTTGGAGGCTGCGAGTGGTGACTCTGAAGGGCAGCGGTGAAGGGGATCACCTGGCTGAGCCCTTGTTTTGCCCTGTGCAGAGGACCTTGGTCCAAGACACACCCCTCTTAGCCCCTCATCTCCTTCTTCCTCTAAATAAGCAAAGAAGGCCCAAGCCTCTCCTACAGTCTTCCAAAATCCAGTTTGCAGAACTAAAAAGAGTTCTACAACAAAACAAACAATAAATGCAATAAATCACAACTCCAAGAACAAAATAAATATCCACGAGTCCATTTTGATATAAATAATGAAATGAATGAACAAATCAGTAAATGGGGGAGAAGGAAGAACTCCAACTCCTAAGTGTAAAATTTTTTAAAAGAAAGGATTATAGACAGAAACTCACCGTTAGGCAAATACAAAAGTAACAACTGCTGCAGACAAAAGCCTTTCGTGAGGGTCAAAAGAAGTGACAGGAGAGAGGCCAGGCTGCGTGCAGGTACAAATACGACATAATGGCTCCCACCATTGTATATGATTATAATGCACTAATTAAAAACAACTTTTTGAATTAGAACTTAAAAAAAAAGGTATGGTGGGAAACAGGATATCCGCTTAGGCTCAGAGGACCTTCCCGCAAGACATTTATTAGTGGTGAAGGGGAAACTCGTCAGTTGGAGAGAACTGTCAGGAACCACACCAAGCAGGTGAGGGAAATGAACGTGTCACACTGACATCGTGTACCTGATGGGTGCATGGGCACCGACAGCACCACTTCTGTGATGTTCTTGCCAAAAATACAAAACCCTAATCCAGTCAGGAGAAAGCATCATTGAATCCAAATTGAAGCCCGAACCCACCATCGGGCCATTTCCATCAGAAATGCCAAGGTCATGACTCAAGGAAGAGGTGAGGACCCGTGCAGATGGGGACTCTCAGGGGGTCCTGGACATTGTGAGGGGGTGGGCAGAGGGCTGTGGGCTCATCGATGTGTATTAACGTTCTTTTCCTGGTGTTGGTCATTGTGCTCTGATGAGAAGAGAAGCTGGGAGAAGAGTGTTCTGGAACAATCTGTCCTACTTTTGCAACTTTTTTGCAAGATTAAAATCATATGAAAATAGAGGCTGCAGCGGTGGCTCAGAAGTTGGGGCTCTTTCCTGGCCATGCAGGAGGATGCAGGTTTGAACCCCAGCACCACATACACAACTAAATGTTGGAGCAACAAAAGCCACATGGAAAACTAAATAAAATTGGTTCTCTCTTGTTCTCTCTCACTGTCCCTTTCTCTCTCTCTCTCTCTTTTTTTAATCATATCAAAATAAAAAGAATTTAAAGATGGCTAGATCCATAGGAAAATGATAAGAATAGGGGCTGGAATAGTGGCTCAGCAGTTGGAGCACTTGCCTGGCATGCACCAGGACCTGGGTTCAAACCCCAGCATCACATACACGGCTAAGTGTCAGAGAAACAAAAACCAGATGAAAAATAAATAAAAAATAAAATTGATTCTCTCCCTCCCACCTAGCATGCGAGGACAAACGCCAGCCAGGGCTGTGGCAAGGCCCAAACTCACATCACATAGTACATGGGGCACACGCTGAGCAAGTGGTGAATCTGTGATGGTGGTGACGGTGACAATGACTAATTGAGCCAACGGCATTCATATTTCCTAGCCCCTTTGTCCAAGCGAATGATAACAGCAGTGAAGCATGGTCACATCTCACCACAAACCCTGCAAGCTGGGTGTTACTCTTCCCCGTTGTCAAGTGGGGAAACTAAGGCTCCAAGCAGTGCTGAGGTACTGCGGGGTTCAAGGGACAGGATCAGGGCAGATACCCCAGGGACAGTTCCAGGGCTGGTATCTGAACCCTGCACATCCATGGTCACAGTACATCTCCCTTGACTGCTCCCCTTATGTGGTGACAGTAAGCCGCTTCCTGGGCTCGGACTCAGCCCAGCGTGCCCCTGAGGAGCCAGGGCTCTACACACAGTCCATAGCGGTGCAAATGGGCAGCATTTTGGAAAAGAAATCAGCTATTTTGGGCAAAGGCCCATTCATTCCATTTCTGGGAGTGTGTTCCAAGGACTAAATTCTCAATCCAGAAAGTTTCGTGCACCAAGATTTCTCTGCAGCATCCTCTGTTAGAATGATAGCACTGATAGTGGAAGATGATTCCAGAATGTTTACTACGCATCAGGAGCTGTGCAAGTGTTTTACAAGCAGAGCCTTGTTTCATCCTAGAAGCAGCCCTATGGGTAGGTACTGTGATCACAGAGGCATTCTTTACGCAGGAGAAAACCGAGGCACAGAGAAGTTAAGTCACTTGCCCAGAGTCACCCAGCTGGCAACTGGCGGAGTGGGGATTTGATCTGAGGCTGTTGGACTCCAAGCCCTCATTCTTTAGCCCAAGGACTCTGCTGACTCCCTGATTCAGTCATGCTTGAGAATAAAACTTCAGGAAGATTGGAATGAAGAACTGTCAAAAGTTCTCAGGGATAATTTCCGGGTTGCGTATATATTGAGGATACACATGTGTTTGTTTAATGTTTCTATAGTTTCCGAATTTCAGATGCTCAGCACATACGGGTTTGATAGTGGTAGCAAAGTCCCTTCTGAACTTCAAAGCACCTGCCATCTGTAATTACTCAACAACTTCAGGAATATTTGCCCAAAGTCCTGTGTCCCCACCTGGCTGGGGTGCTTTGGAAGGGCCAGGACGATCCTTATTTGCTACTGTATACCCAGCCCTTCGCAAAGTGCCTGGCACGTAGTAGGTGCTCAATAAGTTTTTTTTTTCCAAAGAACAACATCGCACTTGACCTTTGGGGAAGCCTCTACCCAAGCCTCAGTTTTCCATCTGGAAGACGGGGGCAGCTCTGAAGGGGCTTCTGGCCTGGGAGCGGCGCGAAAGGATTCTTACCGCCTCCTCCCCAGGCGCTGAAGGAGGGGCCTCAGGGCCCTCCCCGGTTTCTTTTCCCAAGTGTCTGTCTGACCTCTTGCTGTGGCCAAAGTTGACAGCAAAGGACGGAGAGGGAAACCGGACAGGGCTCTGTCTGCCCTTACCTCCAAGACATCGATGTCGGCATTGCTGAAGTCAATGTTGAGGATTTTGGGCAGAGGGACCCCGGAGCCCAGCACGGCTGAAAAACAGCAGCGATAAGAAAGCAAAACGGTCAGGCAGGCGCAGGGCCCGAGCCCCCGCGTGGACCCCGGCCAGGCCTCCACGCCCAGCCTTTGTCCTTGCCGCTCCTCCCGTGCCGGGCACTCTCACCCTGGCCTCCCAGGCGACCTGGGAGCCTTCCCTGAGACTCCGTCCTGACCTCACGTCCTCTGCAAGGCTTCCCCGACCCCAGGTTACTCTGGGAAACCCCCGCACCAGCCCTGAGCTCCTCCACCAGAGAAACTGCAAACTGTGAACGGACCCCCTGCTCCAGCGTGGGCTCCTTGCAGGCAGGGACCGTGTCCAGGCCTCACAGAGCCCTTGACTCAGCACCGAGGGGAGGGTGATGTTGCTGGGTGGAGGCACGGATGCCCGCAGGGCTAGGTTTTAGGTGAAGAATGCAGAAACCTGGGGACCCATGTTCCGCCACGATGGAAAAGGGAGGGGGGCAAGAGGTAAGTGACATCAAGCAGATGCTTTGACCCCAGCAGGACTCCTCCGACGGCTAAGGACATTGTGAATGCACCCATGGAATATCTTCAGCATTTCCCAACCGTGCTGGGTGTGGGGCCCTTTGCTCTGGGCGTTTGGTGGGCGGATGTTTCCTGGAATCCACTCTGGGAATCAAGGATCTGGTCCAATTTCCCACTGTTGGAAAGTAATGGACTGCATTTCCTGAGATGAAAGGACTTGCCCAAGTGCACAGGTCTCTTAGTGACAGGTCACCCTAGCCCAGCCCCTCATGTGAGGCCCTCTCACTGCTGAATGTGAGAATGGGCTCCGGACCAGCTCTCTCCCTGTCATTGAGATTCAGCTTCCTCTGGTGATGAGTCCCGGAATGAGGCTCTGTTTCACTTCAGTGTCTCTCTAAATGAGTCCCGGGCTGGTATGGTGGGTGACATCAGCTGGGACATGCCAGCCTGCTTTGTCCTCCTTCCCATAGACAGCAGTGGGGAGAGAGAGGTTGGGGCTGAGGTCCCCAATTGTAATGGGGTCACCCAGTTGCTCCAGCAGCCGTCCCAGGCTCCAGGGACCCCTGCAGTTCCATGAGTCGCTCCCCAAACACATCCTTGAGACACTGTTCCACCCATGGGGAGGAGGAGAAAATCTCACTGGCTTCCCTGAGGTCGGGACAATGGCAGCTTTATCTGCACTGACTGAAATTTTTAGAATGAGAATGCATTTGTCTTACAGTCCCTATATAATTAAGAAGAAATTTCTGTTTAAAAAGAAATCAGGAAATATCTCAACCCCATGAAAGATGGAAAGAGTTTAACTGGAAACGTGCCCAGGTGTTCAGGTTCACTACCTCTGGGAGATGAACTTCTTTAAAAAAATTATTCTGTACTTCCTAAAATCTGCACACATTTAATGTTCATAGATAATCGGAAAAACAAAACACCCAGCCAAACAAGAAAAAAATTGAAAAATTAATTTTTGAAAAACTGAAAACTATTTGCATTCAGAAGCTTAAATAATAAACTTCAAATGAAGCCCTCAGGAATTCTACTGAGGCAGAAGGGCTACGTGGCCAGCAAGGCAGCTGCCACGGGGTCCCCAGCTGAGCCCACGCTCACCGTTCATCGCAGGCATGAAGGCCAGGTTGAAAATCTTCTCTACCAGCACTTCCATGAGGCCCACCTGTGGGCAGACAGAGGCCTGAGCCCGGTGGTGGCTTCCACTCCCAAGGGTCCCTGGGGACCTGGGCCTGAGGCCCAAGATGGAGACTCCAAGCTGCCCTGGGAGAGTCTGGGAGCTCCAGGTGTCGAGCCCCAGGGACCCCAGCACCGCTCAGCTGGCCCACTGCTCGCTGTACAATGGGGAGGCTGAGGCTGGGCACTGGCCCAGGGCCCCTGGGAGGCAGGGGTGAGGGAGGCCCAGTCCTCCCCTGGGAGGCTGGGAGGCTGGGGTAGGGGGTAGCAGCCCTGAAGACACAATGGTGTCACAGGAGGTGGACCGTGTGGTGGACACCCCCAGGCTTCATCCCAGCTAAGCCTCTGGGGCTCCGGGCAGCTCCTTCACCTCTGACCCTCAGCTTCCTTGACTGTAAAACGGGCCAACCCGCAAGGACGCAGTGAGGATAAGGATAAGGGCATTTTGGTATCCAAGGGGATCCTGGAGCCAATCCTGTGGATTCCAAGGGACACTAGTGACCCTCCCTTAACATCTCTAAACCTTGGCTTCCACACTGGAAAGTGAGTGAATAACCTAACCCCTTATGCCAGAGGAGAAAATCAAGTTCCTTTACGTAAAACACCTGCCTACTGCTGCGGGTGCTGTGCAGGCCGGCCACGCCCCACTGTGGCTTCCAACTCTGTCACCTCGGGTAAGTCACTTACCTTCCCTGCCTTCAATTTCCGTATTTGGAAGATGGAGTTACTAACGTTACCCAAATCGTAAGACTGTTGTAAGACCAGGTGTCATGGCGCACGCCTGCGATCCCAGGTGCTCAGGAGGCTGAGGCAGGAGGATCGCAGGTTCAAAGCCAGCCTCAGCAACTCAGCGAGGCCCTAAGCAACTTAGTGAGACCCTGGCTCAAAATAAAGTATAAAAAGGGCTGGGGATGTGGCACAGTGGTTAAGCGCCCCTGGGTTCAACCCCTGATTAAAAAAAAAAAAGAATGCTGTGAGGATTAAATGAAAAAAGCTTATTAAGAGAAAAAAGAAAGATCTTGATTTCAAGCTGCGTGTACAACTCTCTACGGCCTCAGAAATGCTGGTGAATTTCACACCAAGTGGCAGCCCCCACTTAGACTCCAGAGGTTTCATTTCCAGTTCCCACTCTGCCCCTGCCAGGGGCAGTTTCTCCAGCTAAGAATGAATTGGTGGCACCAGCTTCACAGGCTGCAGCTTTTTGGGGTAGAAAAACTCAAAATAAGCAACAAAATGAAGGGATCTGCCTTTCTCTGCACCTGCAGGACTCTCCCCCGAGCTGTCCCAGGAAGCAAGCATCTGCTTAGCGGCTGTCTATTTCTTTTTTCTTTTCTTTTTTTTAGGAGAGAAAGAGCGTGCTCGTTTCTGAGGCCTAAGGTGGGGCGGGTGGACCCAAGAACAAAGAGATGAGATAGACCTAGTCCTAGAGCCTGAGTGTCCAGGTGCAAGGACCCTTAGAAAAGCAGAATTTCAGAATGCAGGGGTAATAAGGGGGTTAAAAATGAATTCAGGGGGCTGGAGCGGTGGCTCTGCGGTTACGGTCGCTTGCCTGGCATGCACGAGTGCACGAGTTCAAACCCCAGCACCATGTACAAGCTAAGCATCAGAGCAATGAAAGCCACATGAAAACCTAAAATTGATTCTCTCTCTCTGTCCCTCTCTCTCTTAAAAAAAAATGAATTCAAACCTATTTGTGTCAGAGGAGGAAACTGAGGCTCAGAGTGGGCCGGTAATGCTCAATGTCACACAGGAGCCTGAGGCCTCTTAACTCACTGAGGACATGGCTGTCCCCGCAGCCTCCTCACCCTGAGCTAGAGACCTGAGCAGAGGGGCTGCAAGGACGGCTGGGTAGCAGGAGCTGCGGCTTTGCCCTCTGCCCTCACTCTGTGGGCCTCAGTTTCTCCACCTCTCCCTCTGTGAGAGAGGCCTGACCATGTTGATGGCAACCTTCTGGAATTCACAGCCTCGCCAGGCCTGGCCAGCCTCGTGGGGATGCCGCTCCCAGAGTTCAAAGCCCGAGAGTGGCACTTACGTCAAAGTTGCCCACGTTCGAGGTTCTGAGGTTGAGGTTGGTCCTGCAGGTAAAAAAGAGAGCTCATTACGTACGAGCAGCGGTCACCCAAGAATCACAAGGCGCTTGCGTTTCAGCGAATTGCTGGAGGCCCTCCTCCGACAACCTGGGGAAGACCCTTCCTGGGCGGGTGGACAGGAACGACGCGGGCTCCATGTACTGAGCAGGAGCCAAGGGCTTTAGAGACTGCTGTGTGACCTCAGCCAAGGCACTTCACCTCTCTGCGCCCTGTGTCCTCATCTGCAGGGCGGGTGGCGGCCAGGACCGAATGAGGGATTCACCTGAAGCCCTGGGGACCATGTGTGACCATGGCTGGTGGCCACTCTCTCACCTCGCAGTAACCCATGAGGGGGTATCCTGGGCTCCGGGGAGACTTGGATGGCTGTGGAGCTAGGGAGGGGTGGCCCAGGCAGGACTCAGGCCCTGCACCTGCGCCCTCTCTTGCTGTGCTCTTCTGAGGTCCCACTGCACCAGGATCTCACCTGCGACCCACCGTCCTACCTGAGAAAGGCCAGGCCAGACTCACCCATGAGAGAAAAATCATTTGGGGCCTTTTAAAGGATCCGCTCAGGGGAGAGAAACGAAGGAGACTTCTCCAGAGAGAAGATTCTCCACTCCCATTGGCCCCATTTTCCTCGGAGGGGAAGTCACTTGGCCAATATCACGCAGCCAGCGGTCACATCAGGACTGAACCCATATTCCTGGTCTCCAAAGCTGGCATTTATAACCACTCGGTGCAGCAGATCACACACGCTTGGGTGGGGTCCCATACCCTCTTTGCACTTGCTGTGTGACCCTGAGTAGCTAAATCCACCTCTCTGGGCTCTAGTTCTATCATCTTTAAAAAAGGAGAATCACAGCCCTGACTTCACAGGTGCATCGAGAGGGTGCAGCACACACGGTAAAGGACCCGCGGCAGAGCCCAGGACGTCAGCGACGCCAGCACTGTGATTATTGCTACGCTGTTGCTGTTGAAAGTAGTTCTTTCCTTCACACTTCATCACCCTGGACAGACTGGCCTCTGACGGTGGGCTTGGCACTTGCCTCTGCTGCCTCTTGGATTGGCCCACCCTGACTGTCATGCAGGAGACCTTAGTCCCTCCCAGGTGGCCCTCTGAGCCAGCATCAGCCACAGCAGCACCAAAGACGGCTTCCCGAGGAGGGGGGCCGGTGCAGAGCCCTTACTTGTCCAGCTTGGTATCAATCATGAGCTTATCTCCCTCCACAGAAAACGACGCCAGGAGGTCCGTGTCCTGGAGGGAGGAGGAAGAGACACAGCATCACGGGCAGCTTGTTCCAGCCATCGCTTGCCAGCCCTGGCCAGCAGCCTCACGGGCCCTGAGCATCATGACGTCTGGTTCCCTGACACCCTGGCCAGGCCTCACAGGAGCACTCCCACATGGTAGATTGTCCCCGCCTCTGCAGGGAAGGAGTTAGGAACAGTAAGTGACCAACGAGAGCTACGGTTTGCAAGTTAGCTGAATGAGCATTTCCCAGAAAGACAAACGACACAGGATTCCCATGAGCGGCATTGCAGCTGTTTACCGAGTTCTCTGAGAGGCCTCCAAGAGGGTGGCGGGAAGGAAGCCCAGGAGATTGCTCTAGGCAAGCCGTAGCAGATGGGATTGGGCCTCACTGCTGCCAATCATCACTGCCCTGCCCATCCCGTCCCCAGGGCATGAAGGGTCCAGGCTCATCTCCCTCTTCCAGCAGAAGCTGCTGTAGGAAAACCCAGCTCTGCTCCCCTAATCCTCATCCTAATGAACAAGATCAAATAAAAGGTGCCTTTATGAAAGTTAAACCCCCAACAAATCCCGGCGAAGGAACTAGTGACACCACCAGTGACGGTTGGCCTGATGGGGAAGAGCCAGGGGCACCGGGTGCTTGTGACTGGCACGCGAAATCATCCGGAGGAATGGAGCTGACTGACGGATGTGTAGGTTTGACCAGAAGGAAAAGAGCCACCAGGCGGCGGGGAGGGCATGCGCCAGGCCCTGAGGCAGAAACACACTGGCATGAACGGGGAGAAAGGAGGCCAGCGACACAGCGGGTGAGAGGACTCCCTGAGATGGGAGCAGAATGGGGAAGACCCGGCCAGGAAGTCAGGGCTGCATCTCGGGGGCAATGGAGTCAGTGACAGCCGAGTCACGGTGACAGGGCTCTGAGCTGGCCCAGACAGTTGGGCTGTTGATGGAAATATCACACAGTAGGGTGCAGATTGGGTCAGAACTGGCCCTTCTAATCTGTCACCCGGTGATGTCCAAAAAGGACCCCACGCCTGGCTTGTCATGGTCCAGCCAAGAGTGCCCACCTTCCACAGCGGACATGGCTCGTTTGGACAGCAGATGGGACCCAAGCCCCCCGGCATCGGAACCCAAATGGCACTTAACGCAGATGGCACTTAACGCAACTCCTTGAGATGGGTTCGCTGAGCACCTACTGTGTGTTGGACTCTGGGGATTCGACAGTGAACAAGGCTGTGCAGGTCTCTGCCCAGCAATAAGGCAACAAATAGGCGAAGATCGCAAGCTCAGCAGAGCAGGGGAGAGCAGCAAGGAGAGGGAGTTGGGAGGTGCGGGTGTTTTAGACAGGGAGCGGGGAGGACCCTCTGAGGAGGTGACCTGCGAGCAGAGACCTCGAGTACATTAGAGTGTGAGCCGTTTGGATAGGGGACAGCATTCCAGGCAGAGGGCTGTGCCAAGGTCCTGAGGCAGCTCTGTGCCTGACATCCTGGAGGAGCCGAGGGGAGCTGAGCAGTGACCAGGAAATGACCTTGATGGACTTTGTGGGCTGTTTTTAGGAGACCGGTTTCTGTTTGAGAGTTGAAGAAAAGCAGAGGAGAAACATGATGTACATTTTAAGAAAGTTCTTCTTAAATAAGCTCTGGATTCTCTAGCACACAAGATGACGGTAGTTAGCGATAATTTGCTAAGTATTTCCAAGACTTCAAATGTTTATGACACAAAGAAAAAAATAATTGTTTGGGGCAACCTGCTAGCCACCCTGATTTGCTCTTTGTACATGTGTTGGGAATTCTCATTTTATTCCAAACCTGTACACAGTTACTATTATTATTTTTGATTGGATATAACCCAGGCATGCTTTATTACTGAGCCACATCCCCAGCGCTTTTTATTTCTTATTTTGAGACAGGGTCTCACTAAGTTGCTTAGGACCTCACAAAGTGGCTGAGGCTGCCTTTGAACTTGTGATCCTCCTGCCTCAGCCTCCTGAGTGGCTGGGATTGCAGGTGTGTATCACTGCAGAGTCATTACGTATCAATTAAGATGTAAATAAAGAGGAAGTAATTGTGGAAGTTGGTATATTTGTATCTGTCCCCTGCCAGGTACCAGGGACAAGAGAGCAGGCACCGTCTGTCTTGCTTCTCCTTCTCCTGGCATCTAGTGGAATGAATAGTGGAAACACACAGTAGGTGCTGGGTAAACGTCGCTGAGCGGATGACCAGGGCCCACATGGCCACACACCCTGTAGTACAACCTGCAGAGATAACAGCCCATACGTAGGGAGCTCCAGCACACCTGGAGCTTCTCCGAGCATCTTATGAATGCCCTGCTGACCCCTATGGAGAGCGGAAGCAGGCCCAGAGACAGGGAGGGACTTGCTCAAGGTCACACAGCTAGAAGTGATAAAGACCAGATGTAAGCTGGGCAGGGAGCCCTAGGGTTGGAACTGCAGGGATTTGAAGGAGTTTCAGGAGATCTCGAGGCTCTGGCTAGAGGCCCAGCTGCCTGCACCCCAGACACTCACCACGTCGATGAGGCAGATGGTGGTCACCACGTCATTGGGCTGGGAGACCATGACCTCAGAGGTGGCGAACACCTGCACCAGTGCCTTGTCCTTCTGCAGCGTCACCGTGGGAGGGCTGGGCACCTGGATCCTGATGGTGAGTGGGCAGGACTCGGGGTACTGCTGGAACACCTGTGGGTGGGCGGGGCCAAGTCGTAGGGCACTAGGTCTAGGCCTCCCCAGGGGCTGACAGCCTCTTTCCTAACACAGAGCTGGGGTCTCCCAGCAATCTCGCCCGAGTGCTACAAACCACAGCCAGAGCCACCAGCCCACTGTGGGATCAGGACCGGGCTGTCCTCTTCCAGCCTCCCTCACAGGGCTATTGTGGAAATTAAAGGTGACAATGACAGCAGAATCTTGGGGACAAGGCCTGACACAGAAAATTCTCAAAACCTGGTACTGAGTGAAGTGGTGCTGGGCCAGGGTCTGAGTGGAAATCTTAATTTGGAAATCTTAATTTCTTTCCAATCACCCCTCTGGGTTTTTAAAATTTTCTTCTGCAGATGGAAAAACTGAGGTTCAGAAGGAAATGTCAGGCAGGCTGTCCAAGAAGCAGCAGGGGAGTTGATCCCAGCCCCGGCTGTGCAGCTCAGACCCTCTGCCACCCTGCCTGCAATGAGACAGCCCAAGGCGTCTTACGGTGAAGTCCCAAAGCAAGCACAGCGCCCCCTCCCGGGCTCACAATGCAGTGCACCTGCTGCAGAGTAATTCCCAAAGCCCGCTGGCTAAATATTCATCGGGTGACCATTTATCATATTTACCAAGTAACTTGTTTACAAAAAAAAATTAAGGGATACTTTTCTTAAATATATAAATGAGCACCGATTAATGTGCACAACCATAAAGCTACTTTAAAAAAGAATAGAAAGAAGCTATTTACAGGCAGATGTTAGGACCCCACCTTTAAAAGATTCTATTCATTTTCTCTGACATGTGCAAGATGACATTCTTTACCAGTGTACAAATTTGTCTTGTCAATGTACAAATTTGGTAAATGCAGCCCTTTGATCCCTGAACTCGCCTGCCGGTGGGCGGGTCAGCCATCAACAAATCAATTCCTGGCTAACTGGATTTTCACAGCGGGGATTTTTCAGGGAACTTCCCTCCAGGGGTCTGGTGTCCCAACCACCCAGACTGGAACATGCAGAGTCTCCAAGAATTAGCAATGCCTCCTTCACAGAGACCCCAAGTCACCCTGCACACAGCATCAGGATCTGGGGATGCCTAGCTCAGCAATGCCCAAGCCTCCCCCAGTGACTGCACCTGAGTCCTGCTGTGGACCTACCTAGAGCTCTGAGGCCGGCTCTGCTGTTGCCTTATTGTGTGACTCCTTGGGCCTTTGCTTCCCCATCTGTAAAATGGGGTGCTTGTCCGTTTGGATCACGTGGGAGGGCAATAATTAGAGCCAAAGAAAGAGTGGGTTCTAAGAAATTTTCAAAAGCTGCAAACTGCAGTGTGCTTAGAAAGCGATCCAATGAATGGAAGGCGCCGCGATGGAGAATACACCTGCCTCCTGGCTCCTGGGCGCCGCTGCCATTCCACGTTCAACCACACGAGGGCGACCGTGGCCACCCGTCGAGCGGCCCTTCCGCCGCCCCTGAACCCCGCCCAGAACGAGGCAGCAAGAGCTGAGAATTCCTAAAAGCCTGTGACTACATCCAGAGCTCTCTGCTGCCAGGTGCATGGCAATGCACCTGGAACCAGAGATGGGATTAGAAAGGGCTTTGTTCCAGCTGTACAGACATGAATAGGGCACATTGGCTCTTAAAAAAAAAAAATTGTCAACAAAAATGATAGTAATTACATTTACCAAATTCCTGTTCTGTATCTGGGTTCCAGATTCCAGTCCACTGCCACCCTGAAGGTGAACACCATTATGCCCATTTTCCAGATGAGGAAAACTGAGGCCCAGAAAGATGAGGCCGGTTGCCTACAGCAGTGTGGCTGGGGTGTGCGGAGCCAGGTCTGTCATCTCCAAGGATCTGGCTCTAAGCTCTCACAATTCACATGTGCCTGACCCTGTGTGGCATCCTGATATACAATGTCCCTTCTCCCCTAGACACCCAAACCTGTGGGAGATGTGTCAGTGACCATTTTTGATAGAGTTCAGGAAAATGGTCAGAGATGTTACAACTTTTGTCCAAAGTCACACAGTGAAGGAGTGGGCGGCCAGGGTTAGAACCCACCAGCTGGTGCGCAGCCAGGATCTTCCTCCTCGAGGGAGCCTGGCCTCTGTGTCTCTGTCACTGCACGCCAGGAAGGCAGGAAAGAGCAGCTGTCCTTGAGCTGCGTGTCTTCCCTTGCAGCCCGGTTCCAGGCTAACGGTGGCTCCCACCTGCCTTACGTACCTTGGGAATCAGGGCTCCCAGCGTGGACGTGGTGAGTGGAGGAAGCTCTTCAAACTGTAGGACAAGGAAAAGGGCCGTGTGAGTCCCGCGGTGACAGGGACAGGTAGGAGATTAGACTCGGACACATCGCAGGCAACTGTCTCCTTTCCCTTAATGACCCTGAGGGAGGCCCTGCCTGTCCAGCAACGGCCACTGTGTAGCCCACGTCGCTGCTCCATGGCTAAGTGGACTGAGCACCTCAGCTCACCACAGGCCTGGCTTAAAGAACAGGAGACAAGATGCATCTTTCTTCTCTAGGGATTGTGATTCCTTGCTACAGCAAGGTGAGCTCTGTCGCGTCTGTTTGCATTGTCCAGTGTCCCCGAATCCAGGACTTCTGACGCACCTCTGAACCCCCCCGCTGCTATCTGCTTCCTGTCTTCTTTAAATAAACTCACTTTTTAAGACCTCAGATACAAAAAAAAAAAAAAAAAGGAAAGCTAGCACCATGTGACAGCACCCATAAAACCAGGGCGATAGGGCTGGAGCGGGCCCAGCGGTTACGGCGCTTGCCTGGCATGCGTGAGGACCCGGGTTCAAACCCCAGCACCACGTACACAGCAAAGCAACAAAAGTCATGTGAAAAACTAAATAAAATTGATTCTCTCTCTCTTAAAAAAACTCCAACTATTCAACAGATAGGATGGATAGATAATAGATGATAAGTGATAGACAGATGATAGACAGATGATGGATGGATGGAGGACTGGATGGATTGAATGGTAGGTGGATGGATGGAGGGACAAATGGGTGGATAAATGGATGGGAGGATGATGGATGATGGATGAATGGATGGATGGATGGGAGGATGGGAGGATGATGGATGGATGGGAGTATGATGGATGGATGGGAGAATGGGAGGATGATGTATGATGGATGGATGGATGGATCAATGATGGATGGGAAGATGATGGATGATGGATGATGGATGGATGATGGATGGATGGATGTGAGGATGATGGATGGATGGATGGAAGAAGGATGGATGGATGATGGATGCATAGATGGATGGATGTGAGGATGATGGGAGGATGGGAGGATGATGGATGATGGATGGATGGATGAATGGGAGGATGATGGATGATGGATGGATGGATGGATGGGAGGATGATGGATGATGGATGATGGATGGATGGATCAGTAGGACAGTAGATGGATGATTAAATGGTATGCAGATGTAATAAAACATTAACTGGTGATTCTGGGTGAAGGTTATCTGAGATTTCACCACACAACCTTGAAACTTTCTTAAGATTTGAATTTTTTTCAAGAGAAAATCAGAGAGGAAATGACTATGGAGTCCACTTCGGGGATATATTCTCAAGTAACCTCATCACTTACGTATCAACATCTACCAAGTAAACAGATTCTATGCATTTAAATTGAGATACACACGTGTGGACATGTGGGGTGTGTGTGTGTGTGTGTGTGTGTTTATAAAAGAAAAGGACTGAAATAAGGGTAGCTAAACCTGAAGGGGGAGCACTTTTCTCATCCTGTGACTCGATGCTTTTAATGCTGTCACCAGGAGCCACTTGGCAGCCTCCTGGGTGTCCGCTTTGGGAAGCACCGCCTAACCTGTGCACATGTGTCAAGGGTGGCCATCCGCGGCTCTCCCTTTAAGCCAGGCGTCCCAAGCCCCGGGTGCCGACTCACCATGCCGTCGGTGATGTCGATGTCCAGGGCCCCTTGCTTCTGCAGCAGAGTCAGCACCGAGCCCAAGAAGTTGGCGGAAATGGCCAGCTGGGAGTTGGTGTTGTCACCCATGGGGGGCAAGTCTGGCATCCTTTGCCTGGGAGACACAGCCGGCCGCCCCAGGGGGTAGTCGATGAGCTCCCCACCAGCCTCTCCAACCAGAGTCTGGGGAGCAGAGAGGAAGGTGGCCACGGGGACAAGGAAGAGGGAGGCTGAAGGCCGGAGGAGGCTCTGAATGCGCCTCCAGGCAGCCTTCCTGCACCAAAGCCACTGGGTCGGAGGGACTTGCACTTGTGGCTGCCAACTCGTCTCCAGTTTGACACAGAATGGAACTGCTAGCAGGTCTGTGTTATACATGCCCTCCCATCCTGGCCTGCCATGCCCGCGCAGCACACAGCCACCCTGTCTAGAGCCAGAACCCTCCCCATGGCCTACAGTATTCACAGCTGTGTGGCCCAGAGCCAGTGCTTTGACCTCTCTGTGCCCGTGTGTTCCCAGTAAGCATGCTGCCCTCGTGGGGTTGCTCCGAGGACTGACAGAATTAATCAGGCGCACAGTGAAGCATTTAAGGGTTGACTGTGATTACATTTCCTAGCACAGCTCCTAGAAGGTCCCCATCTAATCAGAAAAGGGTCCTGTTTGCATGTTGCTATCCAGGCACCAGCAGAAGCCCTGGGGCCTCGCTCTTCACCTCAACCTCTGGGCAGGAGGTCACCTCCCCTGGGCTGAAGTCCCGCAGCACTCACGTTGAGGTCCAGCTCCAGGAACTCCCCGGTCACCAGCGGTAGGCTGGAGAAGGTGTACTGGACGCTCCCCAATATCCCCAGAGGAATCAGCGCTGCAGGAAAGGTGAAGGTCACGGCAGCCAAGGTGAAGGTCACGGGCGGCCCCTCCCACCCAGAGCCTGCCTTCCCTGTGCCTGGGGCTGGCTGTGGGGGTGCAGCCAAGGTTCCAAGTCCAGGCACAGAGAGAGAGCAAACGCTTTGGGTTTACACCCCAGGGATGTTTGAGGGCAAACGAAAAGGCCACAAATGTGGCTTTGTCCCCAGAGCTGGTCCCCCAGCTGCCATTAGTGGGCGTTGGCCAAGTGAAACAAACTAGAAAGAACTTACAGTCCACAAGCCCCAGCTGGTCATTGACAAGACCCAGGACCACGTCCACGATGGGGCAGAGCTGCAGGGGCGAACGTGGGGTTCTGTGACAAGGCGGAGCGGGAAGGAGATGCCCCCACCGGACCAATGCTCATGCTACTCTCCGCTTGTTCCGAGCCAGGCACTGTCCGTGCCCCAGCCCCCTGGGAAGGCTCCATCATGAACCCCACCCCACAGACACAAGGCAGAGACCCAGGAGGTGACACCTCGTCACTCAGCCAGAAGGAGCCTGAGCTGGAGGTGGACCCAGAGCCGCGTGAAGCTCAGACCTCTCCTCCTCATCCGCGTTCCTCGGGTCCCTCCCAGACCCCCAAGGACATGTCCCGGCCCCTGGTTCCTCCATCTCCCTGTGTGCCCCTCGGGAGACTCAACTGTGGCCGCTTGGTCTGGAAAAGCCCATGCCCCCTTCCCATCCCATTCTTACCAGGTCAGGGAGCACGTTGGCCAGGACTCGGTTTACTAAGTTGTCCACGAGGTTGGGAAGAAGCCTAAGGAGATGGGGGCAGGGTGAAGACCAGACAAAGCCGTAGAGGGCTCCCAGGGCTGTCTGCATGGGCGCCTGGCCCAGGCTCAGGACAGTAGCATGAGACCCCCAGCACTGGACAATTGTGCCAGAAACAGAGTGGGGTCACCCTGGACCCAGCTGGACAGGCCCCAGCGGACGGCTCCAACCTGGCTGGACAGGCCCCAGCATTGCGGCTCAGCGGACAGCTGCAGCCCGGCCAGACAGGCTCAGTGGACGTCTGCAACCCAGCTGGACAGGCCACAGTGGACGGCTCGGCCATTCATTCATCCGTGCACTCATCTAAAGCAAAAGCCGGGGGAGCTCTCCAGCGGTCCGCGACCCGCATGGACTGTTCTGATTGTTAGCGGCGAAAGCCCTCCCCTGGGGCTCGCGCTCCCTCTACAGGGCTGTCTGCTGCAGCTCTCCGGTCTCTTCGGACTTTATCAAAACACAAAACACACTAGACTATACCAGGGTCTCAATAAATATTCGTGGAAGGGACAGAAGTAGAAATACTAGCCAATAAAATGTGTTCTTGAGGTTCACACCAGAGGACCAGCTACTGGTGCTGAAATGGTGGGGCGATGTGATCCAATTTGCAAACAAGGAAATTAGGTCCAGAGAAGTGGCCCAGAGCGACTGCTAAGGGCATCACCCGGCTCTTCACCAACCCTCCTAGCCAGTGTGAGAAGGAGGGAGATGGACAAGACTCAGATGCACACAGTGCTCACGTGGACAGACAGCCTTGCCCTCCAAGAATGTGTTTCTGGGGGCCCTGCAGTGTCAGGAGGTGAGGGAAGCGTGGCTGTCCTCACACAGCAGTGACTGGTGGAGTCGTCCCTTAAAACTGCCCCCCGCCCCACTGGGCGTTACCAGGCCACCAACGGGCGTAGCTGGCTGTCCAGTGCTGAGTCAAGGTGACAACGGGAAGGATTTCTTGAGGCGAAGCTCCAATTAGAATGATTCCCCAGATCTTGCCATGAACTTTGGTCCCCTTTTAATGAGATTCAGCCTCAGCAGACTGAGGCTGGTTCCAGTTCTACTTGGATGACGAGGCCCCTGAGAATGCACGTGTGGGTGTGTGCATGGGTGCTTGCACGATGTGTGCGTGTTTTGGGGAACAGTTTGCCCCTAATGTATATTTGTGGTACAGACCCTTTTCCCCTTCTGAGAAGTCACCCAAAATGACAACTGTGAAACGTCCTTCATTGTCAAAGCAGCAGGCTGGACGAACTGAAATGCCCAGTGGGAGGAGACTGGGCAAATAAATCACAGTTCACCCAGATGGTGGAATATTACACAGCGAGGACATGCCCCATGTTTGGCTACAGAAAATTCTCAGTGTTTACAGCAGGCGCCCATTAGTATTCAAAGGCGTGGGAAATAAGAATGTGCTCATGCTTGCTTCATTTAAACAAAGAAATTGGAAGGAGAATGAAGACTGAATAACTGGGTGAGCTTTGTGGGACGGGTGGAAGAGAACTGGGATAGGTGGGACACAGGTCGCTCCACACCTTTCTGTCATTTTATAGTTTTGAACTTTGTATTACCAAATGTGTTTCTTTATGAAAATGCAAATTCAAAAGTCTGTGAGGGCCAGGCACAGTGGAGCATGCCTGTAATCCCAGTGGCTGAGGAGGCTAGAGACAGGAGAATCACAAGTTGGAGGCCAGCCTCAGCAACTTATCAAGGCCCTAAGCAACTTAGTGAGACCCTGTCGCAAAATAAAAACCAAAGGGGCCTGGGAATGTGGTTCAGTGATCAATCCCCATACTGGGGCCAGGGAACGTCTGAGGTTTCTATGTTCTGGACCCCAGACCCCAATTTCTCTGCCCCATTCCACCCTGAAACAGGAGCCAAGACTCAGAGAAGCCCACAGGACTCGTAAAGCTTGGCGCTCAAGTTGCACACTGACTGTTTCTGCTCCTAAAAGGTCCAGATAAGGCGAGAGCTGGGGGCACTTGGCCAAGGGATTAAGACGAGGAGGAGGAGGGGACCAGAGACCCCAAAGACAGAGGCTGGAGACGGGTCTCCCACGATGAGGGCAGGGGAGAGAACTAGTATGCCCTCATCCAGGACAGCAAGCTGGCCAATACGCAGGCACTTGAAACCACTCTGGACAGAGATTGGGGACTTGGACACTGCATGGAGAATAAAAAAAAAACCCTCACCCCCTACCAGGGGACTCTCTCTGTGGGCCGGGACATCAATGGACCCATAGTCCCCATGAGACATATGTTCATAAACTCTTCAAAAATGCCAGATTCCGCACTCACCTCTTTACCATCTCTATCTCAGTTCCCAAGGGAAAAAGAATTCACCCCCACTTACAGAGGAAGAAACTGGAGCTCAGAGTGGGCAACAGGGTTGCCACAGTCACACATCAGGGAAGAGTGGAGATGAGATTAAACCCTAGGTGTGTTCCTGGCCCCAAGGATCCAGACCTTTTCAAAGTCCGACCTGTGTCATGCTTATTCCCCTCATCTAGGTTAGAGGTACAACCCTTGGGTTCCCATTAAGCTAGGGCCAGAGGTGAGAGTCGTCACTGCCCTGTGGCATGGCCACTCTGTCTGCCCCGGGGACGTGCATAGGTGCGTGGCACCACTTGTTCCACATAGAACGTGTGGCATCCCCTAAGGCACCCGGGTGCCCACTGGCACTCACCCTCGAAGCAGCTTGACTTTGATGCCCCCCAGGAGGGTGTCGCACCGCTCAATGACCAGCCGCGGATAACCTGTGCGGTCCATGGTCAGCCGGACCTTGGCGGTGATGTTCACCTCCACTGCGATGTCCAGGAAGCCAATGAGACTGGGGGAGATCAAGGGGTCAGGGAGACGGTGAGTCACACCCCAGCCACCAGGTGGCTCTCCTCCCCCTTCAGCCTTCAGTCCTAGCTGTTCCAGTCATCGCTCTCTCTCTTGCGTCCCTTGCTCAAATCAGCCGCCATGAAATCTCAATACATCTGCAAACAAGTCTCTGTCCCCCTCGGCCTATGAAAGCTCTAAAGGCCGGAAACAGGGGTCATCATAGATTGTGGTTTCCAAGGTAACCACCCATTCACCCAGCTGTAGACCTGTAGACTTGACCTCCTCTAGATGGGAAAAATGAAGTCCCCCAGTAAGCACCTACCCCGCCGCAGGCACCCTTCATGGCCACTGCCCCCTGGGAAAGGAGGTGGCTTTACTATCCCAGTCCAGGTGCTGACACTAGGGTTCAGCGACTTCAAGAGGACTTGCAGCTGGTGAGAGGCAGGATGGGACCCAGGCTGTCCCTGACTCCAGCCATGTTGGGTCATTCTCACTGTGGGCAAGGACCCCAGGGTGACTTGGAGCCCAGACACCCGGGCTTAGGAATACAGAGAACAGGTGTAGAGCGCAGGTCGTAGAGTGGCAGGGACTCCCCCAGGGCGCAGGGCACACACCTCTTCCCATTGATGGCCACGCGGGTGTACAAGCTCAGGTAGACGCCCACCCCAGGCAGCAGCCTCACGGACACCCGGGGCAGGGTCAGCTCCACAATGCGCAGCCTGCAGAGACAAGGGCGATGAGCGGGCGCTGCCCACGTGCTGCCCACGTGCTGCCCACGCGCTGCCACCAGCTCACCCGGGCACCCTCCCTCGCACCCCCTTCTCCGCTCCCCATCCACCCCTCCTGACTCTAATGGGCTTCGCGGATCGAATGCGGAAAACGCAGAGATGTTAAAGCAGGGAATGCCACCCCCACCCCCAGAAACCCACAGCCGCGAACCCCCTGTTTGCACTCTATGTACTTCCTTCAAATGATTTTCCCTGCTAAGATGCAGTTCCCGCTGCTTGTCCCCACCCCTCTGCCATTTCCAGCCTATACACTCTTCAGACTTTGGCCGAGGTCCTCCTCCTCCAGGAAGCCTCCCCTGACCTCCCTGGTGGGTGGGCCACGCATGCTCGTTCCTCTCCCTGTTGCGATTGGTTGCTTCTAGGCTTCTTTACCCGAGCCTCACCCCAGGCTTCTCCAAGCTCCAGGGGGACAGGGTTATGTGGTTTCCGGGCTAACCAATGTCTGGTCTCAGTGTCAGCATCCCTCACCTCCCAGGAGCTCTACTCATTTGGGAATGGCAAGGAGGAGGATTGGGCATGGTTGGAGCTGTGATGAACGTGAAATGATAACGTGTAACCAGCGCTATCTGACGACCCGAAGTCCTTGGCCTTTCCACTTGGGCTATGTCTCCATGACCTTCCTACTGATGAGGAAAGCGAGCCTCAGCAAGACACAGAGAGCGACTCCACGTGACACGCTGGGAAGGGGGCGCTGGCTCCACACGCCGGGCTCTTTCGCACCAAGTCCCCAGCCCGTGTAACTTGGGACTAAGCTCTCCAACCCTGAGGCCAGCCTCGCCCAGCCCCGTCCTCGGGCGCCATCGTCCTAGGGGGTCCCCAGGGCGAGCAGGGCCCCGCCTTACCCGGTGATGCCCTGCACGGTGCTGAGGATGCCGCCCTCGCCGAGCACTCCCAGGACGCCCCCTCCTCCGAGAAGTCCTCCGTCGCCAAGGAGACCACCTCCGCCGAGCAGGCCGCCTTGGCCTGACAGGATGCCGTTGGCTGCCAGCATGCCCCCAGTGCCCAGCAAGCCCCCAGGGCCCAGGGCCCCGGTGGCCACCCCCGCCGGGATCTCTCCGGGCCGCAGCTCTCGGCGAAGCCTGGTGGCTGCGCCTTCTGCAGACCTGTAACGCGGCCCCGGGTCCCGGAGTCTGCCGTGCGTGTTCTCGGCGTTCCGATAGTCCCCATCCCGGAGGTCCCTGATGCTCCCGTCCGGCTCCAGGATCTCTCCGTACCGGTATTTGCCCCCCAGCTGAGCCTTGTTGTCGTTGGTCTCAATGTGACCATATTTGTAATTACCACCAAGCTGTTTGCCATTGGTGTATTTGAGGGGAGGCTCTCGGACATGGAAGTCATTGTAAGGAACACCACCAACACCTCGGGGGAATTCAGCGCGTCTGTAGTCATCATAATGGTGCCGGCCACCACCCAAAAGACCGCCACCCAGCAGCCCCCCACCAC
>PVKS010022448.1:0-33720 GCA_004027875.1 Aplodontia rufa | reverse complement strand
AGAAAGGGGGACAGTGAGAGAGAGAAAGAGAGATTCAGTTTTACTCAGTTTTCATGTGGCTTTCGTTGCTCTGACACTTTGTTGTGTACG
The DNA here is from genome assembly GCA_004027875.1 of Aplodontia rufa. NCBI lineage: Eukaryota > Metazoa > Chordata > Mammalia > Rodentia > Aplodontiidae > Aplodontia > Aplodontia rufa. The sequence continues at coordinate 33,630 of PVKS010022448.1, read as the reverse complement.
TGGTCCTGCACATGCCAGGCAAGCGCTGTAACCGCTGAGCCTTTGCTCCGATCCCCTATGTTACCTTTGCATTGCTCAAGTTTGTCAGACAGGGATTATCATACATGGTGAGATGACTTCCCTCCCGTGCTATGTTAGGCCGTGTTAACTCGTTATGAAACTCCCATATTTACATCTCAAACTTCTTGTTGTAGCAAAAACAAAACATACAAACAAACAAAGCAAGATGATCATAGTCTTATTGAATACAAGTATAAAACCACAAAAAAATTTGATTTTTCAAGTGGTATTTTGTGGTGCTCTATTTAATAATTCCTAGTTATAAGAAAAGGCTTTAAAGTGGGAAATACAAAATGCTATATCAACACTATCAAGCATCAAGTAAATTTTTTAGAGAGCATGATTGGTGAACTATTAGTAATTTATTTATGGGGTGAGTCGTAAACCTGTAATCCCTCTGGCTATTTCTTGCTAAAAACACGTAATCAATCAATTGAGAGGATCATGATCATCCAAAACTAAGTCAAATTCTGTTTTTCATCTCTTTGTCCTCACTGCATCCTTTCCTTTTGCTCAATTCTGAGAACTTCAATGGACATATCTCAGCCTTGTGAGTCGCTATCAATTTCCTTTGCTTTGATTTTTTTCCCTTTACTTCTTTTAAAGGGGTATGGTGACAGGGGGTTGGGTGGACAAGGAGCCAGGTGCTTTCTCAACCTCACAGAGCCAAGGATTTTTCAGTGTGTGGCTTCCTGTGCACTGGCTCTACCTGACTGCCTTCTTACCTGGTGTGTGACCTTCAGCTGAAAATTCCAGCAGCGTGCAACTTGTCTTTGGCAAATGAATTGTAAGTATGCCAGCTGCCAGATGTCTTCATTTTTAAAACACCTTCAAAACTGCTTCTGGCACAGTTCCATAAGCAAAACAGGCTAAGCTGTAACTATAGTTTCCATGCTGTGAGCAAAAAAAAAAAAAAAGGGGGGGGGTGAGGGGAGCAGATGTAGGCAAAAGAAAACTGTATTGCCTTCACATCTCAAAAAAGAGTATAAGATGAAGGTGAAAAAAGAATCCAGCTACCCTTATCAGTAACTATTTGGGTGAAAAATTATCTGTGACCTATGATGTGTTCAATTTGCACTTGATTAGTCACCTTAAACAATATAGTAATTTGGAATACCATAGTTTTTAAAAATTTTAATTAACAAATAATAATTGTGTATATTTATGGGATCAATGTGATATTTTGATGTACGTATCCATTATAGAAGGATTCAATCATGCTAATTAGCCTATCTATCACATCACAACACATCATTTTTTTGTGGGAAGAACGTTAGCAATCCATTATTTTAGGAATTGAAAAATATACATCACTATTAACTGTGGTCACCATGCAGTGCAATAGATCACTAAAACTCTAGTCTAATTGAAACTCTGTACCCTCTAATCAACATCTTCCTTTTCCTCATTTCTCCCTTTCTCTACCCCCAGCCTCTGGTAATCATTTATCAATTCTCTCTGTGAGATTCACTTTTATTTAGATTCCACATATAAGTAAGATCATAAAGTGAAATATTACAGTTTTATAAATCGAAGTGGAATAATAATACATTTTCCTAAAAATGAAAATGTCTGGCTCTTAAGATAATAAGTAAATGTAAGCCTAAAGAGAGTTTTAAAAATGAAGACATTCTTTGTAAACCTTCAGGAAAATCAGTTTTTCTTGCTTTCAGAGGTAGGATTTTGAAATGATCATGAAAAGGAGGAGCTTCTGGATGCCAGGGAGTGTCCCTCAACTCAAAATCTCCATCTAAGATGTCAGCGAATTAAATAAGAAATTAATATACCATATGGAAATAAATTTAGAGAATAAGGCACTTATATAATTTAGAATGATTGGCATTCTGAACAATCTGTGATGTCCAACTTGCTGTGGAAGAAACTGAAATCTGGATGATATAGGTCAGTTAGAATTAATGAAGAGCTAGTGAGCCTTAATTTGAACCTGATAATGCCTATAAAATAAAAATAGATATTAACATCAGAGTCAAAGGAAAAGTCAGAATATGGCATCTATGTTCAAGTCAAATTAATTAAAAATAGAATCCTTTCAATAGGGATCTTTCTACAGCTCTCATAATAGAAATGGATGCATCCTATATGAACTATAAGATTGAATAAAATGAAAAATAAAAAGAATCAGGAAAACAAAAAATAAAAGACATGCCAACGTCTCATATAAAGCTTCTATTAAGCCCTGAATAGTGTTATACATCTCATATTCTTCACACACACACACACACACACACACACACACAAACTAGTCTTTAAGAGAGAAGAATGTTACATTTCAAGAGAACGTGGAAATCAAAGTAATGCCTAAAAAGTGGTGGAGACTGCACTAGAGACATAGACAGAATTCTAAGACCTAGTACAGTGATTCTCAATGATCCCCATGGGAATGAAGTACTTAAAAAATAAGTAAGAAGCATTAGTTTTGGACATATGCTGCTGACAATGCACTAGAAAGGTGTTTTACTTTTGTAATTTTCATTTCTGTAGTCTCCATGGACATCTTTCAATTTAATTACACAGTCCCTGTTTGTGCCTTTCATGTTCCTGCCTCTATGGGTGGGAACAGTATTTTCCTCTCAAACTCTCTGTACCATTCATTCCTGTTTATTAGATTCCTGTTCACCAAGCTTTGGCTCAAATACAATTGTCTCCATGAAGTTTTCCAAACCTCTTCTACATCCATTGAAATCAATCTCTTCCCTACGGGATTCCCATGGCATAGTCTTTTGCTTTTCATGATCTGCTCTGTCTCCTTGCCTAGACTGTGAGCGTCTGGAAGATGAAATTTTGTCTTAGATATACTTAAAATGATGGAACACCCCATACACCATTCACATTCCTCCTCCGCAGTGAAAGTCAGGGTAGAACTGGATACCTTCTAGCCTCTTGTCAATCAACAAGACCTTTCTGCTTGCCACACAGTAGGACTTCTTGAACAGATACTATTTTTGTTCCATTTGTTCTATCTGGTCCACTGTTAATATATGGAATGAAAAATATGAAATGTGACTTCCAGGCAACAGAAATGGAAATCAAATATTTTTATTATTTTTTTATTTGTTCAACATAGTCTTACATATTGGAGGGAATAGTTGTTACATATTCATGCTTACATAGATATTGACAAAGTAAGTGAAGCATAAATGGAATTTTAAAAGGAAAGATCTCAATTTTAAAAAGAATACTAGGCTAGGTTAGAAGGATCAATTTTCTGGGTCTTATTGCTTTCATTCAAAGAATGAATATACATGGAACTACGTGCAAACATATAAAGATAAATATTGGCAGCAAAGGAGAGAATGAAAAAACATAAACAAACTACAAAGAAACGAAAACAATAAAACATCTTGAAAACCAAGAAGCAGTAAAAGTTCAAACCCTAGAAGTTTTTGCCATGTTGAGAAATGCAAACTTGCTTCTTTAAATTGGTGACCCCTTTTTTCACAGTCAGACCATATTTTAGTTTAGCTCCAAGTTTCTGAGAAGAGCTTGGGCACGTTATCCTCAAGCTTCACAAAAATTGCCCAATGGCATCTGACCTGAGCTATGTGCTGCTCTAGGTAATGAGACTTAGGGAGAACCGTGGCAGCAGCAGGGAGGAGAAAAGACACCAGAAATTAAAATTGAAGTTAATTATAGAACTTACAGATTTTCCCCCAGACCTGACTCTTGGTGTTCAACAAAGAAGAACTCTCAATACAACTTTACAACTTCTGCGTGACAATGCCATCCTACACCTAAGCCTGTTCTTGAGGACTGGAGAAGGAAGGGGGAGACTTGTAGTGCTCATATCATTATATTGTTTGAGGGATCTGAGGGTGGTGAGAGTATATCTTTATCTATTATTGGAGACAGAAAATACATCAAGAAAGATCTTTCTCATATACAAGTGGACACCTTTATTTTTCTTTTCTTTATCTTTTTTATTTGTTTGTTATCTAGGACTGAACCTAAGGGCATTTAACTACTGAGCCACATCCCTAAGGCCTTGCTAAGGTGCTGAGGCTGACTTTGAACTTAAAATCCTCCTGCTTTAGCCTCCCAAGCTGCTGGGATTATGGGCATATGCCACTGTGCCCAGCTGCCCAAATTGAACTAATAGGATATATTTTTAAAATGTACACAAACCTCACTTGAGTTTTATTCTCCCAGATTTTAGGTCTGTTTCATGCTTGGGGTGTTGGTTCACATGACTAGCTGATAAGTAATATTTATCACACAAACCGTTATCAGACACAGCTCAGGGTCTGATGATTCAGGGTACAGAGGCAGCATTTACACACCAGATGCCTGATCTGGAACACTTAAATTTGTTCTCTTCCCTGGGTCGTTCTTCATCTACACAATGAAGATAATACTTCGCGCTTTATACTGCTGCTCTGCAACTCTACACATTTTTTTTGTCAATATTTTACTACTTATAAAATAAGGCATGGTGACAGGTATATTTATGGCAGGTAACTTTAGCTATTTGTACATATATTGTTGCTTTGACTTATTTCTAATTATATCACTTGAAAGAATTTAGAATATAATATTCAGGACTTTATTCCATCCCCAAAATGAAGAACTAATATAATGTGTCATGGAACCAAGTGACCTAGGCTATGTTGCACTTGGATAGAGCACTTTCGACTTTTGCAGTGACATCGGTACTGTAAGGACTAGCAACGCTGCATGACTTGGGAGCTTGTTAGAGATTTAGAATCTCAGATGCCCCCATCCAGACCTACAGCATCAGAATATGCATTTTTTAAGAGTGGGGGGGGGAGAGAGAGAGAGAGAGAGAGAATCAATTTTATTTAGTTTTTCATGTGGCTTTCATTGCCCCGACACTTTATTGTGTATGTGGTACTGGGGTTGGAACCTGCATCCTTGTATATGCCAGGCAAGCGACATAACTGCTGAGTCATTGCTCCAGCCCCCAGAATATGCATCTTAACAAGATTTGGTGATCTGTGTTCACCTTAACCTTTGAGAAACACTGTTTAGAATTTAGGAAAATGTATTTTTAAAAGTTAAGATATAAAATCTAGATTGTCCTAAGGACAAAGATCTTAAGAGAGATTGATTCAGAAAAGAAAAGAAAAACCTTAAAGCTAAGGTAGCTATCTCTTCTTGGAAGAGGAGAAGTCAGCATTTAAAACGGGAAGTAGATGCTTAAGCTCTCTGATGAATTCAAATTTTAAAACAAAAGTATAGAAAATGGAGAGAGGGTGTGACAGATGAAAGATGAGCATGACTCTTCTACTCTAACCAAGAGTTGGAGTCTAGTCCTCTCCCCTTGGGGATGGGCTGGGGTGAGTCAGTAAGTCTAGTTGACCTGTTTTCTGAATGTGTGTTAAATTGACTCTTCCCCTCCCTCTCTGGGTGCTGATGCAGCCTGACGTAGCCTGGCCCGCCTGCCTTGTTCTCACCTGCCCTAAGCAGAAGGCTTCCTAATAGGCTCCCCACTTGCAGTCTTGCTGCTGCCAGACACTGTCCACTCAGAAGAGAGTGGAAATGTTGAAACTGGTATGACTGTCCACTTCCCTACATGTAAAAACAGCAACCATTCTGAAAGTCTTATTTGATTCTTTTGGTACATCATTAGCATCCTCTTCTTCCAAAATGAATTTAGAGAGCGCAATACTTTCGTATGCTTAAAGTCAGACACACTTACATAAAATTATATATATTGAGCAAAGCATTCCTTCTCCCTACTCAAAGTGAGAATAAGAATTTTTGCATCATAAACAGAGAAAATATTATGAGAAGGGAAATATTTATAAGTCCTTTTGGTTTTGTAAATTTTTTGTTTAATTTTGCTATTACTACCAAATAAAATATTTTAAAAACTGTGCCAATGAAGGGGAAAGCCTATTTCCGGGCTGTGTATAGTGTGTGTGTGCTTCCCTTCCAGAACTTATTCAGACACAGACATTATTTATCAATCACAGCTTGTGCACACTTTCACATCTTTCTTTTGTAGGTGTGTTATACCATCTCTTAAATTATGATTGTTGTGATGCTCATCCTCTATTTGAGCTACCACAATAATATTCACATTCCTCATTGTAGGCTACTTCCAATTTTTCTAGTTAAAGTTGTTGGGAACATCCCAGTGATAATAGCAACTTCCTTCCTCTGAACATGTTCTGGAGCTAAATTCCTAGAAGTAGGGTCATTGGACCAAAATATTTTGATTTTTAAGTCTTTGTGTTTTCATAGCCCCTGCCTCCCATCCATGAGCACCCATTTCAATTAAATCTTAATGGTATTAAGTATTACTATGAAAAAATACACTTTGCTAACTTATTAAACAGAAAAATAGTAGTTCATAATGGACACTGTTCTAATTGAAATGGACATTGTATTTTCTTCAAACTCATTAATGGTAGATGTTTTTACTTTTTGAACTGACTACAGTTACTAACAATCAGGAAATGTCCTGTTGGGTAAGGATACCACCTTTGACCTTTTGGTCCTTTCTAATTCTTATCTGTAACAAAATAAAAAGCATGTGTTCGGTTCCTGTCCCCATTTCTTGACACAGTTTCTAAAACACATGTGACTTTCTGAGTGATAGGGGTGCTAGGAGCATCTTTTGTTCTAATATTTGGTTTTGATATATGTCCTGGACACAGATCTCTTAAAAGCCCTTAGAATTTTCTAGGTGAACAATAGGAGCATCTTTTGTTCGAACATGGTGACTCTTGGTAGACTCTTCATGATGGAGGCTGGTTACTAGAAAGGCAAAGTCATAATTAGAAGCAAAAAAACTTTTAGTCTCACCCATCATCCTTTAGGGAGGGGAGATGTTAGAGAATTGATGATACCTATAAAAATCCCTAAAAGATGAGGGGTAGAGCTTCCTGGTTGGTGAACATGTCCCTGTACCAGTATGGTGGTATAGTCCAATCTCTAGTATGCTGGTATAGTCCAATCTCTGGAAACAGACATCTTTAAGTACAGTATCCTATGGAGTTCTTCACGTAGTCATTCATCTGCTTCCTTTGGTATATCTTTTATAATAAACAATTTACCATATGTAAAAGTTATCCTGAGTTCTGTGAGCTCTTACTGGAAATTATCAAATCAGAGGAGGGAGTTGTGAGAACCACCAATTTACAGCTGGTTGACAACCTGAGACTGGGATTGGCATCTGAGGTGGGAGAGTCCTGTAGGGCTGAGTTCTTAGTGTGTGGGATTTGTGCTAATTCCAGGTTGTTAGTGTTGTAATTGAATTATAGGATATCCTGATGGTGTGGAGAGTTGGGGCATTGCTTAATGTAAAGGAAAAACTCACACATTTGGTGTCAGAAGTGTTGCATGAGAGTAGAACAACACAGTTTTTCATTCACCATCTTATAAAGGATAGATGCCAGGCAACTGATTCACTTTACTAAGGTCTTACCCTGGTTACTCTCTTATTCTCTCTGGCCCTCAATCATATTGAATGGAACCATCCTCTGGTGAAAAGTATGCCTGGGATATGAAACCTACAGAGCTATAGCTTTGATAAAGTTCTAACAAAACAACACAAGAACAGACACAGCAAGAAAGAGATCCAGCAATATAGCAACTCTGTGAGATGAGATGGAAGCCTAGAGGAAAAGGATGTATTTAATTGTCCCTCTATTTAAAAATATCTCACAGGTAGTGCAGAATTTCTCTGTTAGACACCTGCTCACTGTGTAACTTAACTTCCTTGGGCCTCAGAGATTGGAGTATAGTTTCTACATTCCTTTTCTGGTTTAATATTCTTATACTACACAAGACAAGAGATTATATCCCTTTAATTGATCTTCCATATTAATAGTCAAATTCCGACAGCAAAATTTATGGATAAAACTGTATGTGGTTTCCAAAATTTGTTAAGACATAATCAAACTGCCTTTCCAGAAGTTTGTACCAATTTGAACACCCAATACTAGTATCAGAGAATTCTTGCTTCTTGACATGTTTTTGGAGCTAGACTATTAGACAGCCTCTTAATCTGTGTAATACCACTGCTATAAATTTATCTCATTGATATTCTTGCAAAGCTATGCCAAGAAGAATGCATAAGGATGTTCATTGTAGCATTGTTTATAACATCAAGAAAACATATACAACCTAAGTGTCCAGACAGGTGGCTTGGTAGCTCAAAGGAGTTAAGTTCAACAAATTATTTATGAAGTGGCAAAGAGGAATGTAACCTGTTTGTTAAAAAGAATAAATTAATTTTCCAGTATGATAAGAGTTCTAATATTAAGTAAAAAATCAAGGTTCAGAATAGTATGATATGAACCTATTTGGGAAATAACAAAAAGGATATACAGATCTGCTATATGTTTGACTTCTTTTTCCTCCCAGAAAGGATAAACACAAGATACTATTAAATATAGCAATGTAGTGGCATTTGAACAGGGAGATTTCATTTCTAGTCTCCCCTCCCTCTCTCTCTTTTTTCCTTTTTGCTATCTGAGTATCTTTTTCCTGACTGAGCACTTTATCAAATGCATGATTCACTTTATTTTACAATAGGCTTTAAACATATTTCATATTTTAATTTTATAATATTTAAATGATAAATACTGATTATACTCAAGGTATAAAAATGATTTGATTTGATATACATATACATGATGTAATAATTACTATAATCAAATTAATACCTTCATCACCACCCATCCTCTCCATTAGATCACCAGCATTTGTTCACCTTATAACTGAAAATGTTTACCATCTAACAACCAATATTTCTCTGTCTCCCACCTCTATTCTCTGTAAATACAATTGTAAAACGTAATGCTGGTGTTAAATAAGTATTTTGTTTCAAATGCAAATTCTGCTAAATAACTGTTCAGTGTAAACTAAACAGAACCTCTGTTTCCATGTCTTTGGGGAAAAATAGGGGAAAGAAAAGAAACTGTGGAAGAAGCATTCTCATTTAAAGACACAGCTTAGCTTTTCTTACTGATCATGAAGGAAATGTAATCCTTGAAAGAGTAAGATTCTGTTAGCCTGTTGTTTGGGTGTTTATCTACAAATCCCACATACTTGATTTCTTAAATTTTGGATTACTCAGACTTATGAATTAGGGATTATTTTTAATAGGATTCTTAGATATAAAATATGATTCACACCGGTTTTCTTTAAATAGTAATTTCCTATAATATATGAAGAGTTTTTGATTTGTGAAAAATATGTTTATATAAAACTGAGTTGTGACATCTTGTTACACTTATGACCAACACCTGAGAATACATCGTCATTTAATAACATGCTGAAACCTTGCAAACCAACTATACCTAGATGTTTGGGGAAGCCCTTCATTTGAACTTTTTAAAAGACTAGGCCCTGGTGTAACTGTTTACTGAGTTTTTGGCAATTGTACATTTTAAATTTGAAAGGTGCATCAGGAAACTTTGAGCCTTATTCCCAGGGAATTTTGGAATTTTGAGGTAATATATTTAATATATTCACTGTTCTAAAAGCGAATTTAGATATGATGTCATCTTTGTAAAAATATATACTTATATATAATATTATTGCATTTTATACATATTTATTTTCCTATATATTATTTGCATACACACATGGGGAAAATATGGAAAGAAATGCAGAAACACACCTGGAAAATAATAGGAAGTCCTTTTTGCTTTTCTCTGTGTAGTATAAATGTTTTTGAGTTACATGTTTTTAAAGTTTATTTTAATAATTAAAAGAACAAATAAAAATACTAGGGGGAATGATATTGGCCAAATTACATGTTAAATTGTGTGTGTGTATGAACGTGTAACAACAAATCCCATCATTATGTATGTACAGTTATAGTGTAACAAAATAGGATCAACAAAATAGGAAAAATCCCCAAATAAACACAAACTGAAAAACATCACGAGATGTTTGGCAGAGATGATGGCAGAGTTAATGACCTAAATTTACAATAAAATAGATAAATTGGTTGAATTTATGCCTTTATAAACAGGAATAGAAACTTTTAAATTTGGATATTTTTGAATAAGTGAAGTCTGATGCCACAGAAACTCAGATGACTCTAGTGTAAGTCAGGTCTCCCAAGAGCTGGTGTAAGGGCATGGAAAGATCTGCCAGCATCCCATTACCCTTTACCTCTTCAGCACCGGAGGTAATGCATGCATCACCAGTAAATTCTAGTAACTGTTGATTACATATGTAAAAGGTAAATACGGTACTATCATAATCACTTTTTCTAAAGGTGTTCTCCAGGATAGCATTTGAACATACACACACACACACACACACACACATTTTTACATATAAAGAATATAAATAAATATTAACTATTACATGGAATATGGACTAATTTATTTACATATTATTACATGATATTATTTAAAATATATTTATTCTGTAGAAAATATAGAGAATACTGGATTTAACAATAACCTAAAAAATTTCTTTGCAACAGGACTTCTGTGATATGAAAGGGCGGGAGATGAATTGTGAAGAGTCCCAACGCTGACAAGTCACGTGTCCCAGACCAGCACAGTGGCTGCAAATTGTGAGATCTTAGCTGATGTTTGATGAGTGAAGAAGGGGCAGGAGGAAGTCAAGAATAGGTGGGGATAGAGGAGAACATAAATGGAATAGATCATTATTGTTTTCCTACTCCTCTGAAGCTTTGTGTTGTCTGTCTAAAATATTTACAATGAGTTAATTCCAGAATCTAAATTTTGGCAAATTGAATTCATTTCTAACACAAACAACCTGATGAGTTTGCTAAAAAAGAGAGACATTCCCCGGGCCTTGACTCCAGTGAGTTTGATTCAGATGACACAAAATGTGATCCAGGAAGCATATTTTTAATAAACAGGGAATTCTAATTATTGTAATTTAAGGATCAATTTGAGAAACACTGATTCATGAAAATAAAATTTGGATATTTTGTCTATGGGCTGATAATGAAGTGGAATAAATTAATTTACCTCCAAGAGATCAGGATTTCAAAGTGGGACACATACAAAGAGGAATCTTTGTTAAGAATAGTTTAAACAAGTACCAAATATGATTGCAAAAGAAAAATCCAACTTCTCAAAAATGTCTCTTTTGTAGCAAATTTTCTCATTTTAATCTCATATTTCCTACACCCCAACCTGGCTCCACAGCTCTGGCCTGTGCATGTTCGTTTCTCTGACTGTGATCGTAATTCTTACAACGGTGGATCAGAGCATTTTAAAGACAGCTCAAGCATGCCCCGGCTTCACCTGAAGAGGCTGAGGGTGGTTAAGCATCTCATTTTGATGTGCTTCCTGCTTCTGCCAATTACTATCTCTGCACTGCTCACAGGGTTACTAAATTTCTGTAGTGCTGTTTTCTCATCTATAAAATGGAGCACCGTTTTTATTTCTATCAAATACTTGCTGTGAGGCTTAATTAAATGAGGCAATTTATTTAAAGTACAAGGTAGTAGCTATTAGTGGTTACGTAAGTGCTGGTTTAACACAGTCTGTGTGGGGGATATTTTTAAAAAGTGGTTTTAGTGTTTGTCAAAAATCCTAATGAATACATTTTTTTGTCCTGATATGAAACACAGATAAGCAATTTGGCATTATTAGACAATATTTTTATTTATCATATTGGCATTTATTTATTAATAAATATTTTCCATTATTTAAATCAAAACCAGGAATCTAACAAACAAATTAGAACCAAGCCTACTTTTGGAGTGGAGGACAGTTCTGATTTCAAACGATTTATTTATTGTCCCATGAACTGAAAATGTCCTATGCAATCCAGTAATTTAGTATGTATGCACCATTTTCCACATTCCTTCAGCCAATCTAGAATTTAGGGTTATATTCAGTATCATCGATTTACAGTTCAAGTAGTATGTGAGATGCTGAGTGGAATTCATACTACTATTGAAGAAATTCACAAAAGAAAGTGCTATTTAACTTACAAATCCAACAAATACAATACAAGCTTGATCTACAGACAAATAATTTAAATTCTATTTGAACTTGATACTTACAGAGCAGGTTGTCTTTGTTCTGTCCTTTTGATTATAGTACCCCCAAAGCTAAGCTAATCTAAACAATGTTGAGTCATTAAGATGTGGTTTTTTTTTTTGTCTTTTTTTTTTTTTTTTGAGAGAGGGACGGTGAAAGGGAAAAAACCAATTTTATTTAGTTTTTCATGTGTTCTGCTCTGATACTTAGTTGCGTACATGGTGCTGGGGTTCGAACTTGCATTATCAGGCATACCAGACAAGTGACGTACCATTGAGCCACTGCTCCAGCCCCCAAATATGTGTAATCTTAATGCCACTGCTGCTTATCAAAATTTGAAGTCAGTTTGGGAAAATTGAGACATTTTCCTACATAATTGCCATATGTCCATAGAGTCTTTAAATCAAAAGGAGGCATTTAAACGCACAGTTCTCAGCCTCAGCTGCACATTGGCGTTTAAAAACAACAACTAATACCTTGTGACTCATCCCCAGAAATTCAATGTAATTGATCTGGAATTTTAGGAGATGTTTTAAAAACTTCCCAGCCAAGATGGAGAACCACTGATTTCAGCTGTTTTGAGCCTGGAGAGATGGAAAACAGTTCCCTATTCTTCCTTGAGGGTCTCGTGGTGTGGTAGATTGCATAATAGTTCAATAACGTCCATGCCTTAATCTTCAGAATTTATGAATGTTACCTTGGATAGCAAAGGGAGTTTTCAAAAGTGATCAAGTTAAGATCTTGAGACAGGGAGTTTATCCTGGACTATCCAGATGGCCTGATGTATTCACAGGGGTCCTTATGGAATAGATGCAGAATAACAAGGTAGGTGACCACAAAAGACAAAAGATAGAAAGAAATTTGAGGATGCTGTGCTGCTCGGTGGCTTGGAAGACTGAGGAGAGGACCATGAGCCAAAGATTTATGAAATTTCTGAAAGGTGGAAAGGTCAAGGAAACAGATCTCCCTGAGGACCTGCAGAAGGAACACAGACCAGGGGACACGTTTCAGACATCTGGCTTCCAGAAGTGAAAGATAATAAATTGTGTTGTTTTAAGCCACTAAATCTATGGAATTTTATTTCAGCAGCAATGTGAAAATAATATAGGAGAGGATTAATTTTGTATGGGAGCAATTTAAAATGGTCTGATTGGAAACAGTGCCACTTAAATATTCAAACACCAGAAAATTTGACAAGAAAAACCAAGACCAAATTGCTGTGGTCTACATTTTTGTTAAATTATAAATAAATTTCTTAAACTTAAAAAAAAAAACAACTATTGGTGTTGGGATTGAGCCCAGGACCCTTGGGCACGCTAAGCACCGAGTTACTCCCTCATCCCCTCTTAAACATTTTTCTAGTCCTTAGTTTTTTCATCTGCAATAATACTTTTGCTGCTGGAATCTTCTTAAATATGAACTGTCACACATTATCATGGCCAACTGAAACCTCAGATTAAAGGAAATAAATGAAGATTTACCCAAATATTTCTGAGAAGCTGCCTATCATGGGAGATTGACTACTTTTTCATATTTTCAGCTCCTGGGTTGGCCTTGGTAACTCTCATATTATTTCCTTATTATTAATAACCTACTAAAATTCTTATTTGGTAGATTTTTAAAAGTATGAATGCTTGCTATTATGAAGATTCCCTTTTGAAGGCTGAATATTTGCATGTAAGGTTGATGTTACTCTACCATCCACTTCTGATGAACAAAAGGAGAATTACCAAATCACAACATTAGTCTTTCGTTTATCTTTCAGACCTTTGACTGACTGTCCTTTGACTGTCTCGATTTAGGTTAGAGAACTTTTCAAAAGTTTCAGAGTAACAGAACTTTTGCCTTAGAGTTCCATAGTGATTCTTTTTTGTTAGCCTATATCATTAGTGTTACAATTAATTTAGGTCACTTATGTAAAGTGACTAGGGAGGTGGGAGGTGATCTGTTTTTGATAGTTGTTCAATAAATCTTAGTTCTCTTTATTGTAAATTATAAGGAAAAGAATTAAGAAATAGACTTGGATTAGGGACCAAAATAAGTTATTATTATTTGTGTGTCCATGGACAACTTCTCTAATTTCCTATTCAATTAAAAATATGTGTGAAATTTTAAAATGTGTTCCTACAATTTCTTATAACATGTGTGTTTTTCTAATATTAGAAGTTATTAGTGGCATTACAATGAAAGATCAATCTGGTCCTCTCCGGAAATTCCAGTGGAGGTACAATCTTCGTTAATGAGCACATTCCTATCAGAACAATCCCCTTTCAACACTAGGAAAAGGTTGAGTATATTCCTCTAGGAAAATATGCATAGTGTTTAACCAAATAAACTTCCTATGGGTCGCATTTTATTTCATAATATTCAAATTCTATTTAGAAAAATGGAATATCACTTAAAATATCCTTCTAAAATTCCTAAACTATATCTCCAAGCTAAATTTTACCTGTTTCAAGAAAGATTAGTCAGATCCCAGTAGCTCAAGAGTCTAAGGCATGAGGATCTCAGTTCAAAGCCAGCCTCAGCAAAGAGAGACCCTGTCTCAAAATAAAACATAAAAAAGAGCTAGGGATGTTGCTCATTGGTTAAGTGCCCCTGGGTTCAATCTATGGCACAAAAGAAAAAAAAGTCAAAGACTTGAGTCAAAGACTTGGTGCTCAGAGTGTCAGGGATAGTTACAAAGTTGGGCACAGTTAACAGTCCATGGTTCTCAGAAAGGTGATCAGGATGAACTGGTAAACCAAATGTGCCATGGCAACTTTTGATTTACCATGACCTCAAGGATGTTACAAAATTATACAACAACAAATGACAAAAAACTAGCAAACTCATTTATTTTTTCTATATATGTTGTTTTATAAGTCTCAAAATTCTGTAAAAAGGTATGATGAAAATTTAATGCTGGAATATTACAGCTCTAATCTCTATTCTGGGTGGATAATTTGAACAAAAACAAGATCACGAGTATCCCCCTAAAGAAGACACACTCCACCCCATCTCCATCTTGAAAATTTCAGCATTTCAAGACGAACCCAATCTCATCAGTAAAAGCCAGCAACAAACACATTTTGTATGATAACTTCTTTTCTATAGCAATATGGGAACTTGGACTATTTAGCCACTATTCCCACGCTTCTACAACCAGAACACCTTTATCTTACCAGAGAGAAATTTGAACCTGATAAGCCTTTATTTTTTATTTGCTAAGTGTTATATTTTCTTCCCAGGTGAGTTTTACCCCCCAAAAACACCATGATCAAGTTACATCAAATTTTTAGGAGCTCCTATATCATTTGTGTACAACCAAAGTCAGATTATTTTCACCATTAATCTTTGTAAGTAATAAAGATGAATATAAACTAGCTGCCTTAAACCAGAGGTGAGTATTTCGCCGTAATGCTTTTCCATAGTTCTTGATGAAGATGATCAACTAAAGCAAAACTTCTGCATGATCTATTAATAGAGAATGAGGATTAATGAAGGATTATGTCATAATGAGTCTGCCTGCAGAGTAGCTTCAGTTCTGGTCCTTTGCTGCCAAAATACAGTTCTCATTTCCAACAAACAAAGTCTATCTGAGAGAAAGCACAGAGCCCCTTTAGAACTGGAAAGTCCTGTGCATAATAATGAATGTCTAACTCTTCTTTTGCCAAAGAGCTTCAGCACTTTCAATGTCATAGGTCAATGCAGTGATTCAGAGGGGGCCTGATCCTTATCTAAGCTTTTGCAACAAAATTAGAATGTGCTGTAGTCTTATTAAAGAAATGTTTGTTCCTCCATCAATGAGCTGAAAAGAAAGCAGCTCAATGTACTTTTGCAAATTACAGCAATAAACTGCTTGAATTAACTGCTTTATTACAAATATTTAATTATTCTGAGGGTTAAATATCCAACATTTTGGAAAGGCAAAAATTAGCAGTCCACTTGATAACCTACTTCATTTAAAATCTGTTACAATAGTGTATTTTTGTTTTTATTTTGAAACAATTCCAACTTCAGGTTATCTTCATCATGAACTCAGCCAGTTTCTTTCCATTTGGAATTAAAAAGAAAAAAACATACAGCCCTTAATTTTGAAGTAAGTTGTCAAGACAATCAAACTTGTAAACCCATGAACAACACAAAAGGCAGAGCTTTTTTTTATTCTCTAAGAACATGAATAGTTATAGAAACAAAGTATGATTCAAAACACCAGGTTAAGGTCAGTTATATTTTAAATAAAACTTATTTCAAGATTTAGATAAAAAACAATATTATTATTTTTTAATGCCTGCTATTTAATGTTGTCCCTTTAAAATAGAAGAGACCAGGAATTAAAACTTTAGATTAAAAGAAAACTTGACAAATATATAGTGAACAAAGCAAATGTTCTCAAAGCAAAGTTTTTTTTATCCCAACAAAATAAAATTCATCAATCCAAATGTGGTTTTCATTTATTAAGTGGTACTAAAGCAGATGAAAAATTTTAAAATGGACCATTTCTTTTCTGGGTTATATTCTTAAAAAATAACAAAGTAGAGAGCATTTTGCCACAGAGCAAAGAAAAAACATTACAATAACAGAAAATGGATCAATCAGGATATGCTTCAACAGAGGGACATATCAAAGCATTATTATAGTCTCTTTCCACTTACTGTTTGGATTCACTAATCTACATCACTAAATTGACCATTCAGTGCCAGAAAATCTGCCATGTAGGTCTCGACTTTTCATAGCAGCTCTTAAATGTGTATTCGGAAACTACAAAGTGCTGAATATATTTTCAGCCTTTTTATACTACGATTTACAACTAATGACCTTAAGCAATGTCATGCATGTAAAACAAAATTATGAGACCACCCTGGTTTAGAGCAGAATAAAGGTACAGAATCAAACTTCATTATCATTCAAATTTAATAGGGGAGAAGAACAACAATAAAAAAAATCCATAGTAATATAGATAAATCTATTTTGTAGTTTTACTTTGTAAAAATATCCTCCTTCACTTACATTTTGTTATTACCGGCTCAGAGTAAGTAGACAATTATCTAAGCTTAATGCCAAAAGTAATAATGTACTGTACACATTCAAAATCCTTGTGCCACATCAGCCAGCGCCTGCCGGATAAAAACATTTATCAGTTGCTCCTTAGCAATAGCGGGTTTCAAAATTTGGCTGCCCAAGCTGACATTTAGTAAAATCATAGTTTTAGCTTGATTCAGAACCTGATACAGAAGACCCTGATACTGGGATGACTCGCCTGGCAGTGTGCCTTCTGACAGCCGCAAGAACTGCCAGCTCCTCTCTGTCCCACTACTTCCCATGAAAGAAGTCCTTTTACTTCCCTGCCACAGTCGGCACACTGCCCTTTTCACGGACCCAACGAACCGTCATCTTGGATGTAACAAATTAGTACATTCTCAGAATAATAATAAGTGCAGGCATGAAAACACTATTGTTTTTATTTGGAAATGAAGTAACTCATTTTAGATGAGTGACTTTTTCAGTGTAGCACCACAGGCAAATAAAAGGAAAAAAAAACTCTTTTGAGAAGAATGGTCAATTTCAGGAGAGATATGACACATGATTTGCTGTAAAAATCAGAGAGAGTTGAAAGAATAGAAAAAATTGGTGTTTTTACAGTTGTTAAAAAGAAAATTGGGGGTTTGAGGGAAATATAAAATAAGTGATGTACCCATTTCAAGGTACAATTAGAGAAATAAGATTGGAAATGAGTACAATATGGAGTTGATTTTGAATATTGGTTAAGATCTACTAACTGGTATTTCTGCTTATAATTGCAAAAAAATGTTTATGAGTTTTTAAAGAGGACCAGGTATATTACACAAAAAACTGTATGTAGAGAATGTTAAAACACAAGAAAATAACATAAATATGTTATGGTAATCATGTCAAAATTTACTTTCAGTTTTCAAAAAGATTCCCTTACACCACTGTGTGTGTTTATGTTCGTGTGCAATTTCTCAGATTTTTTTTTACTCTGTTACTAAGAAAAGGCGAAAGCTAATATTTACAAATTAGCATATAAGTCAAATCTACTTCAAATCAGAGCCATAAAATTTGTCAGAAACACTTTTCCTCGTTTTTCTGGAAGGGCCATCAGCACCTTTCAGTGTCAAGAACTCTGAGAGATACAACTATAAAAGCTATTGTTATACAGTCTTCATGACAGCTTAAGCTGAAATTTAACTGAGATTTTAACAGCAAGTATACTTTAAAGCAGAGAGCTGAAATTAGAAGAACTCCCCCAAAGAATGAAACAACACAGTAAATAAGTATATTTTCAATATTCCAGATATGGTTCAATGACAGTTCAAATTTATAATCTAGAAATCAAAACAATCATCAATCTATCCTTTCTTCACTTTAGCCCCAAGTTTTTAAGAAAATTATTTTATGTAAAAATGTACCACACATTTACGAAACTTTCTGGTTCAAAAGAGTTCAAGAATATCTCATTATAAATGGAGACAGTCCTGAAAAGGCAGCCAAGCATGACTAAAAAGATCTCTCTTTTACACAAAAAATAGCCTTCTTATTTTACCCTTTGTTGAAAAGACATTTGGCCAGCCACAGGGGAAATACATAATCTACTTTTATATTCAAATAATTTATTTGAAAACTCTATGGCTACAATGACCCTAAAGCAATTCTGGGTTCAATATACATATTACATGGGTTTATGTGATCTTAATCATTGATTTGTTTTCATGTGTTAGCAATGATTTTGACGATTTTCTTAAAAGAGAAAAACACACTCTAATATTGTCATAAAATTTGCCATTACATAAAATTATATCTGAAATGAAACAGTATTCATGTGATATGTTTCTGTAAATAATTTTCTGCATAAAGTCAAGTTGTAACACTGCAGTACTTTTCAGGTAACAATCTATCAATCTGATCTAATATCCAGCCCAACAGGCACTCTATCTGGTAACAACATGTCAAAAATTATGCCATCATAATTTGCCTTTTCATAAAGACAAGCAGCAATACTTAAGATCTAAAAATTCTCCTTCCACCTAAATTTGCTCTTTCCTGTTCTGCGAGATTTTATTTCAGTGTTTTGATCCTAAGGTTGATTTTATGAACTCTAAGCTATGGTGTTCTTCACTGTGAAATCCCTTCGCCACCTCCCACCTCAGAGCCAAAGAAGATGCCAGCAGCAAATGATGTTTGTCCATTTACTTTGAGTTAAGACACTGCTTCTTCATGCAGTGGCTCAATATCCACGATTATAGAACAGCAGAGAACAGCATACACTGGGGAGGAAAAGCTTAAAGCAATTAGTTTCCTCCTAAGGACCTTAGCCCTCCTTATTTAGGATTTTAAACAACAAGCAATCGTACAAAGAATTTCAAGCAGCCGTACACAGCGTTTTAAAAAGTGTTTCTATAGTCTTAATTTCCTTTCTCTGTTGCATACGGAAAGACAGGAACTAGTTATCATATTCATGCCCTAAAACTCATCACTCAGATAGTCTAGAAAGTTTTCTACGCTTCCCATTTGTTTTTTCTCTGACTTTTGAAGGTACAAATGAGACCTTTCCAGTTCTGCTACAGAAGACCAAAATGTAAAATGTCGACTTGTCGCACACAGTCCGGGTGCCTCCCCAGACTCTGTCACTCTCCCAGCGAAGCAGAATGCGTACCCAGGCTAACCACACATTTCAGGACAAAGGAACTAATTCATGGGGGAGGGGAGACCACACACCATTTATAAGGTTTGTTCAGTTTACAAGAAAGCTATTGTCAATGCTTTGTTGATTCATTATGAATGACCCCGCGTGACAAATAACAAGTGGCCACCTCCTTGCTGAGCTTTCCCGCATACTTCCTGTGTGCAAGAGCAGCTCGGCATCTACTGGGCTAATTGCTGTTGGAGGAAACTGGAACTATGGGTACATGAGATGGCTCTGATCACAGATTCAGCCATCAGGTTGAAGATTTGATGACACCGTGGCTCTGGGACCCAAAAGATTGCACAATAGGACAGTGCTTGCTATTGCTTACTAAACTCTGATGTGAAGAACCAGATTCCACTAGAGGGAGTGAAAAAGCCCAGAAAGGATCATAGAGATGCTGACTCTATGCAGGGTCCCACCACTAGGACATTTTAGTCACTGCAAAATCTTCTTGTCTCCCCACCTACAAAATGGGACTAAAGTATTTTTTTAAAGGAAAATCACCTTAAAATCCTTTGTTGGAAAATGCTATACAGTGCACAAGTATTATCTTCATCATCCATTGAACCTTTGTACTTTTTTCTCTGTCCTGAGGGAAATAATAAATTGACATATTTTCTATCATCAGAGATCCTTTTAAGACCACAATGTGATTGCACTCCAGCACATCTCTCACACTTATCCCCATTAAAAACACACAAAGGGGTGAAAGCAGGGAAAGAAATAGGTAGGCAGAAAGGGCAGCTTGGCTACACTGTTGTACAACATGGGTGCTCCCTCCTAACCTGCCCCAGCCTCTAAGACTGGCAATGAACTCCACACAAAGAAGTTGCAAACAGGCCCTGCATATATTCCAGTTGAAACTCGCTGCTCTGTGGGAGAAAGCGCACAGATTGCTCTCCCGAGTTGCTATTTGATTGCACATCAGCTACGTGTTCCCTACGGCTCCAACAACCCTTAATGGCGCCATGTATCTTTTTAAGTGGTTTGTTTAGTTGGAAACACAGGAAAGAAATCTGTTCCTCTTTGTGGCACCTACACAGTAGCATTGTAGCATTTTCTTTCTTTTTCTTTCAGGAATAATGACACCTTAAAAATAAACCCAGACCTCCATGAAGTTTCTTGGTGGCCAGAGGTTGAAAGAATTCTTCCACCGTTTCTTCTTCAATTCAATCAGCTATGGGATTTCCCTAGGCCACCAAGTGGTTGTTTGAGAATAAAGACAGTTTCAAGGTGCTGGAGAAGTCAGCACTCTTGGGGATAGGCTGCTGATGGAATGTTATTGGTAAATCTCTGTGGAGGGCAATTTGGCAATTTCTACTCAAGTCCTATTCTTAAGAATTTATCCTATGGCTTTGATTCAACATGCATAACATGCATACGTACGAGGCTGTTTATTGTATTGCTTGCTATAGTAAAAGATTGGAAGTTCCATACATATCCATCAACAGGGGCTGGTTATTAGGATGCAAAGATATAAGGAGATAATATATAATATAAAAAGGAAAAAGGAACTGATAAAACAGTCCCCAAGATGTGATGAAGGAAAGAAAAAGAGTTTGAAGTGTCTGAGATTCCTTGTGCCAAAAAGGAAATGATTTATATACATTGCTTGTGGCCTCCGTGAAAGCAGAGACCATGTATGTTTTGATCACACTTGTGTCCTTAGGCAGACATACTTTATTTCAGATGAGGAAAGATCCAAAATAAAATTGTAGTAAATGATGGCAGACAAGAGAGTCAAGGATAGATGTGAAAAAGCAAATAAAAATCTTGAGCCAAAGTTACATGCAGAACTTGATATCTTAGGAGAAGATACTAGAAAATGTGAAGAGTGGGATCAAGGTAACTATTCCTCATTTCTTTATCTTTTATTTGCCTATCAATTTTTCTACCAAGATGCATTTATTTAATAATTTAATACCACCACAAAATACCTACTGAACTCAAATGAAATCAGTTGTAGTTTGGGATTCTCTGGATGTATGCTTTGGAAGAGCAAGGAATCAATGATAGTTGGAGATTTCCAACTTTGAAAACTAAGTGGATGATATTGAGGTTAGCCAAGATAAAAAACTGAGAAGGAAACGGGCAGTGGACTTCACTATTAATGGTTTTTCAGAGTTCAAGCTGTGAGGTGTCCTCAGGGTACCTGGAGAAACCTGCTCCAGCTTTGGTAAGGACACCATATAATTCCATTATAAAGGGGAATCAGTCATGTTTCTCCCATAATCACCCAGATGCTCCTGTTAGGATACAGTTAGCCATATTTTCTAAGGAAACTTGCAAATCATACAAAGCAACATTGACTTTGTTAGAACTGTTTCTACTGACTTGCAAATAGGTACACTTGCATAGGACAAAAATTACTACACACACTGATGGGCATAAACAGCTGAGGGTAAACAAAGCACTGCTCAGCAAAACTGGGACCCTGTATTTGTCATCCTTAGGATTCCCCTCCCTGTTGATTCCACTTGCAGAGCCTTTCCCTTCCTGCTGTCCTATGTGGGGCGGCCTCCCACCTGCTCTGGGCTTCCCTAAGCCTAGATTTGTCCTGTGCTGAGATTTAGTTCTCTAAGATCTGCTGGCAGTGATTCTGGACTACGTGCTGTGTGAACGCCTGGGGACTCACTGATGAACAGGACATTGCAGCTGCCAACAGGGAGGTCACAATTTTGGTGTGGTCCTGTGATGGGTTGAGTACCGGGTTTTATGGGGTACCTGATGCAAAATAGGCTTTCTGAAGAGGTGGTGTCTGAAAGGTGAACTTTGAGGGAGGAATGGAAAGGTAGAATAGGGAAGAACATCCCAGGCTGAGGAGAGAACAGTGGCTCAGTGTGACTGCACACAGGCCTCAAGTTTTCTAATTAGCTTGTGGCTTTATTAGTTTGTGGGTCTTTTTAGTTAATACCTAGTATTACTGGAATCAACAGCAGTTTTCCTAAAGCTCTCAGCTTTTTTTAGCACATGGGATATTACAAGAATTCAAGGTGATAGAATATACCATTTTCTCTTCTACTGCAAAGATATAGAAGCATACTCTTTGCTAATAGAATTTCCTTCTTCTCTGAGTAATCTAAGATATACATGGGATTTTGTCCAGTGCAATTTCCCAAAGAATTCTCTGAACCTAATGGGTCTTCAGAAATGTAAAATTGTTCAAATGGGTTAGGGAAACTTGCCTTATATATTCACTCTTTTTGTTTAATCAATAATACTGTCTGTTAAAGGCTAGAAGAGATCTATAATAAAAATCCTATTTAATGTTATATAAAGCAAAATATCATGCATTTATTTTGTTTCACTACTCTCCCCTCCTTATTGCAGAGGGTCCATCATTATTGTGAGGATTTGTAGAATATAGTTTGATACTGGTCTAGTAATGAATTTCCTTAAAAACCAACTTCCTCCCTGTTGTTACTATTATTGCTATTGACTGAGTACTGGAAATATGCTAGTCACTTTGTTAAATGCTTTATAAGAATGATGACATTTCTTCCTTCTTATAACTCTATGAGGTAAGCACCACTATAATCTTTATTTTATAAATGAAAAAAAAAAAGATCTTGAGAAACAAAGAAACATGCCTAAAGTCAAACCACCACGAAGTGGTAGGGTTAGGATTCAATTACTTTTGTCTGACTCTTGTCAGACTCTGCCCTCTTGTTCTTACCTGGGATTTAGGAGAGTTCCTGATGATATTTGAATTTGGATTTGGATCTGATCTTTAAGGGGTAGAACAATAATTTTGTGTGGCCCTTTGGGGTGGGTGCAGCAGGGGCAAGGGAAACTACGGGGTAGGGGATAACAGAGTCACTTGCATGTCACTTCCTGCAACTTAGCAATTCTCCATTTAGATATTTGTTCTCTTAAAACGTGCCCCAGTTTCCTTATTTGAATAATGGACATTCAGATACTTTTAGGGGTTATGTCAATGCTTGAAGTTAAAGTCTGTCATATGCACATTAGCACAGAGCTTCAGTATGGTGATGTGAGACACCAGTGCCTGGCACACATTAAGACACTAAGTAATGGTGATACTATGATTTTGGTTAAGTCTCTAAATACCTCCATATCTCAGTTTCTTCTTGGATAAAATGGGAATTATATTACCTATACTATGGGGTAGCACTTAGAGCACACGTAAGCACTATATGAGTTTGCCATTTTTGTTATTTCATTACACCTGGGTAACACTACAGAACATCTGCAGAAAGCACATCCAGAACACTGTCACTAGAATGAAAGTCTCCAGGCTCTACAATTGCAAATTCTGTCTGTAAGAAAACCTCTATCCACACAATTGTCATGCTTTAAAACTACAACTAGACTTCAATGGCTAGTCTAGAGTAAAGCTCTTTAGACTTGCCTATAAGCCAATCAGGTGTAGCATTTTGTTATAGCAGCACAAACAAATTAAGATAAAAATGGAAATCATGGATAACCATCCAACTTGCTGTGAGAACCCTGTCACATTTTCAATACACATATATAACCATACAACTTTATGCATGTTTTATAAAGTTGGAATTGACCTAGTACACTGCTTCTTGATAACCTGCTTATTAACTTTATATTGAGAACAATTTCTTGCTGGTAAATATTTTCAAAAACATTTTAATGGCTAAAGGATGTTCCATTTATGCAAATGCAAATATTTATTGCAAGAATGTCCTACTGTTGAACATTTATGTTGTTCACAAAATGTCAGCATCGTAAGTAATTCTGTGATGAACTGTCTTGTACATACCTTCTAATATCCATTTCTATTTACAAAATTAAATTTCTAGGAGTAGAATTATCAGTTTAAAAAGGAAATGGATATTCTAAATACGGTTAACCTTTTCACCATAGTTAGACTACGTAAAGAAAGAAAAAAAAGTCGAAAAATTTTTAAAAAGCCCAAATTCTGTAATGTCTAAGAACCTCCACAAACTAGACCTTAGGTTCCCTTACCTTTTCAGCCTTATGTCTAAAATGTCTCCATAGTGTTCCTCTCCGTTCTTTATTAGTAGTATAGAGGGCTGAACCCAGGGCCTCACCCATGCTGGGCAAGCACTCTGCCACTGAGCTAAACCCTCAGGTCTTCCTGGCCTTTCTCCTTCCTGTGCCACACACTCTCCAAAGCAACTTGGGCCCTGAGTATAGGAGCATTTTTTTGGTAATTACTGCAAATACTAATTATGGGATTCTATATAACATTTTTGATGTTTATAATGCAGAATAACTAAATCAGGCTAATGAATCTCCATGTCAAATAGTTATTATATTTTGTGATAAAAACATTTGAAATCTACTCTCCACAGTTTTGAAATATACAGGGCATTGTTATTTACTACAGTCACCATTCTGTGCAGTAGATCACTAAAGCCTATATCTCCTGTCTCACTGAAACTTTGGAGCTTTTGATTCTTTTCCCCATCCACCCTCTCCTCCAGCCTCTGGTAGCCACCATTCTGCTCTCTACTTCTCTGAGTTAAACTTTTTCAGATTGCATTTTTCGCTGAGATCATGTGATATTTATCTTTCCATACCTGCCTTTAGGGAATTGAAAGAGCTATGTTGAAGAGGCACCTGCACTCCCTTGTTCCTTTAGCCCTATGCACAACAGCCCCTAGGCACAGAACCCCTAGAAGTCCATCCTCAAGACTAAAGGGCAAGGAAGACTAGGTCTATACACACAGTGGAAAAGCACTCCATCTTTAAAAGAGGTAGGGGAGGGGCTGGAGCAGTGGCTCAGCGTTGGCTCAATGGCTCAGTGGTTAAGGCACTTGCCTGGCAAGCAGAAGTATGCGAGTTTAAACCCCAGCACCACATACACAAGGAAGTCTTGGAGCAACGAAAGCCACATGAAAAACTAAATAAAATTGATTCTCTTTCTCTCTTTCACTGTCCCTCGCTCTTAAAAATAAATAAATAAATAAATAAATAGAAGTAGGGGATTTTATTTGAAGCCACAAGGGTGAACCTGGAGGATATTATGTTCTACAAAATAACCAGACACTTGTTATTCTTGAATAATATGTGAGCTTTTACTAATCTGGGCCCTTGATGCTTCTGCTTTCTCAACCCTGGTGTCCCTTTCAGTCTAGTGAGTGCTGCCTGTTCCTCAAGGGCCATCTACTGCTGATAAAATAGCTTTAATTCTGTGTGTCTCAGTTTCTACACTCCTCAAACAGACCGAACATTTCTCTCCACCTAATACTGTTAGAGGCTCAGTGATTTAATATTTATAAAAAGCTTAAAATAATACTTGCCTAAACTTAAAATTTCTCAATAAATATTAGTTATTTAATATTAATTACTGTTACCTTATATACTAGCATATCTGTGTATTGTTTAACTAATTTATATGTAATTCTATTTTTTATTCAGGTACTGGAGATTGAACCTAGGACCTTGACCATGCTAGCCAAGTACTTACTCTACCATGGAGCTATATCCCCAGACCTTATTTATTTATTTTTTTATTTTGATGTAAGGTCCTGTTAAGTTGCTCAAGCTAGCCTTGAACTTTGATCCTCCTGCCTCAGCCTCCTAAGTGGCTGGAATTACAGGTGAACACCACCATATCCAGCTCAATTTGTTCTTCAGGAGATCTTCCAGGTAAAAGATTCATGAATTGATTGCAGAGGTGAGAATTTGGAAGGAACTTAAAGCCAAGTTCATCAAAGTGCAGTCTCTCAGAATAACTTTGGGAGCTTTTACAGGATGCAAAGGCCTGAACCCCACCCCGGATCAACTGAACCAGAATCACGGGTGGCGGAGCCTAGGAAAATGCATTTTTAACAAGCTTCTAGGTTATTATTAAGTTCAGTGAAGTTTGGGAACTACTCATCATAGTCTAAAACCCTGGGTCTGCTGATGAGAGAATGAGGCCGTAAAAGGTTAAGTAATTCTCTTTAGATGAAAGTGGGTAAAAAAGCCCATCTAGTTTGTGGAATGAAAGAATTGCTGTATCTCACATCACCAGTGAAACACAAATGATTTCAAGGATGCTTCAATGATGCTGTGGTTCCAGGCTTTTGTGTTGGAATAAAAGAAGAACATGAGCTCAGATCAGGCTTAAAATGTGATTCCAAATCTGTTGGCAGGAAGATTGATCAAAGTTCGACTTAATTGTGGTCTCTCATTGATGGCTGCAATACGAATCCCAATGAAGAATCGATCCCAGTCACTGAACAGTGAGTGACACTGTACACACACATCCACACCCTGGAGGACAAAGCGGCCTGCTCCTAATAGAGACATTTCTATATTTTGTCTTGTCCATTTAATTTGACATTTGTCTTTTGGCAGAAGATGCATTATTGAGGCGAGGAACAGAGACGAGGTCTCCTTCCTTTTGGAACTACATGAAGAAATTTTATTTTATTTTAGGGGTGAGCGGATATGTGGGTTGAGAGATTTCCTGTATAATTACTTCTGAGATACACACTTCCATTTTAGGAAAATCCACATAAAAAATGAAATCCATTCTTAATAAATCAGACCATTCATTCAAGGACTATATCTATTTTTAAAAATGAACATAGTTGATTCTGAAGTCAAATACAACTATGGTATTAGACTACCACACCCACTGACTAAATCATGATATTGAAACAGAACTTCAACTTTAAATAAACAACATTAAGACCTTAAGAAAATGATACTATATTTCTTGGTGAAGCACATGACTTATTTCCTGAATGAATAAAGAAAACCCCAAAATTTATTCACAACTACTTCTCAGAGAAATAAGAAATAACAGTGTCTACAGGAAGCCTCTGCTTTTTTTCTTTTCATTTTGTTTTCTGTGGTAATTTGTTTTGTTTTGTTTTGAGATGGGGAGTCTTCCTAAGTTGCCCAGCCTGACTTTGAACTTGCAATCTCTCACCTCGGCCTTCCAAATTGTCGGGATTACAGATGTGCACCACTGTGCCCAGCAATTGCTGGTTTTTTTTATTATTGCCCATAGTGCTATTTAAGAGAAAAATAAATTACTAGAGTGTACACAGTGCAAGGTGCACTACTGGTGCACACATACTATGGGCATGGCCAGGTGTCTGAAATGTGGAAAGACTTGTTTCCCAGAAACAGTATTTTACCTACTTTTCCTTCTACTTTATGGTTAGAAACAGAATGATGTTGTCTTTTGGCAGTCTCTCCTCAACACCAGAAGTGTGTAAAAGTTATGTGGATTCCTAAGAGTGGCCATAATTGCAATACTGATAAGCAACCAAAGGATTGCATCTTGGGGTACATGACATTTTGGGGACACCAAGAGCATCTTTTCATTCTGCACCTCCCTCCCTTCCAATGCTGCTATTCTTACCACACCACCATCCTTTCCTCAACCACATCACATCATTCCCTTTTACTGACAGAATATTCAGGAACTGCTTTGTCTTTAAAATGTTCTTTTTTCCTTAACAGGCCAAAAGACTGAAATGATCAAACATGAGGTCTCATATTTAGCTAGCTAGTATCCCACAATGACTCAATACTGTTTCTGCTATAGAACACTCCTGTTTGTCCTCTACATGTGAATGAAGTTGCTTTTAATCTGTCAAATCTCATGTTGCTAATGTTACCCATTCTCTTAATTTATTGAAATAATTTTCAATTCTACTTTTGGCCAGTATATTTTAATTATACAACTTAACAAGCATTCTATTCTGGCATTAAAATCATGTACACAATATTAAATCATTCTAGAACAAGTTCTGGAAAAATACTTAGTGTGCTAAGACTTATAATGCACTAACAATAGATTTCTTGTTTACTCAACATCCCAATCAGCTGTGCCCTCCTAATTATTTTACCAGTTTTCATATCCACGAGTTACCTATGAAAAATTATCCAAATTTGTGTCCTTTGATTTTTAGTTTAATATCAGATTGTGCTTACTATAGGGGTCAATTAAATTAACCTACAAGGGTTCAATGATATTTGTTGTTGATGTTCCAATAATGTCTGTGACAATACTCTAAATACTAATAAATTATTGATGTCATAGAGGAAACTACCTATTTTGTGGATTGTTGGCCACATAATTCCAGACAATTCAGTTAATTTTCTGTCATACCACTGTCATGTGACATATGGCCACATATTAAATGTATTTAATTATTCATTTAATGGCTATATACTTGATCTGAAAACCTTAGATAAAATATGCAATAAAAATGAAAAGAAAGAAGTAGTTTCTTGGATATTTAATAATGAGACATAGAATGTCCATGATAAGCAAAAATTAAAAATGACAATTCTAATCCTTTGAAATGTTATCTAGTGCATAATGTGCTAGAAAGGTTCTACTCTATTAAAAATTATCAATACTTGAATTATAAATCAAAAATTTAGAAATAATTTCATTTACTTTGAAATAATAAATAATCTTTGAAGGAAAAAACCTACAGCAATTTATTTTTTATGAAAGGGGTATTTGTAGTTACTTTATCATCCACTTTTTTTCAGTAAAAGGGGAATTAAACTATTATAGGACACCTTGTTAAGTAATTATATAGCAACATCACTGTGCAATTAAATAGCCATCAGTCCCTGCAGCTGAGAAATTTCAGGTAATTATTCAAAGATAATTTAATAGGAGAATTACTGTATTCAAGCAAGCATTAGCTAGTAATCTACCTCAATTAAAGCATCCAATTAATTTCAGAACCTTGATAACAGTTGCCTTTGGCAAAACTATCCTTTCCCCTCATTTGATCCCATATATACAATATTCCTTAAACATAGTATAAAGTTAATTTACTTCTTCTAAAAGCATAGTCTATTAATACCAGTCTCCTAAGAAATTAAACAAATGCAAGTATAAAAAATAGTCCTTTCTTCCCCTTTCTCCTTTTCTTTTATTTGTTCAAGATAGTCTTACATTTAGGAGAGAATCATTGCTATACAATCATGAACACATACATAGTGACAGAGCAAGCCCAGACTGATGCCATTCCATGGTCTCTCCCCTTTAGGTCCCCCCCACCCTTCCTCCATCCCATGTTTCCCTCTACTTTACCCCCATGTTAGTTGGGCTTCTCATGGAAGTCAAAGGTTCGCCACTGGTCCCCCTCTCCAGCTGCCTTCATATCCCTCCTATTCCCCTCCCCAGCCATGCCCCCATACCTTCAACCCCCATTGTCATAGGCAAGATTCGCCCTGCTCATGTAAAACTTCACCCATGTTGAGGTTATTATTAGCTTAGCCAACCATCAGTCTGTTTCTGATTGTATTCTAGCTTCCACATATGAGAGAAAACATATGGCCTTTGAGTCTCTGAGTTTGGGATATTTCACTCAGCATAATTTTTTCCATCTCCATCCATTTGGCTGTAAATGCCATGATATCATTCTAATAGCCAAGTAGTATTCCGTTGTATATATGTACCACAGTTTTTGAATCCACTTGTCCAGTAAGGGCCCTCTGGGTTGGTTCCATAGTTTAGCTATCTTAAATTGAGCTGCTACAATCACTGATGAAGCTATATCTCTGTAATATGCCAATTCTAGCTCTTTTGGGAAAATACCCAGGAGTAGGATAGCTGGGTCATAAGGTGATTCCATCCCTGGTTGTTTGAGGAGTCTCCACACTGCTTTCCAGTGTGGCTGCACAAGCTAGCAGTCCCACCAACAGTGTGACAGTGTTTCTCTCTTCCCATGACCCCTCCATCATCTGTCATTGTTTGTATTCTTCATTTTTGCCACTCTGACAGGAGTGAGATGGAATATCAGTGAAGTTTTGATTTGCATTTCTCTGATAGCTAGTGATGTACAGCATTTTCTCATATATTTATGGGCTTTTTGGACTTCCTCCATTGAGAAATTTCTGTTTAGCTCCCTAGCCCATTTATTGATTGGATTATTTGTGTTTTTGTCCTTCTATGCAGTCTCCTATGTAGAGATAGAACAAGGCTGACTTGGATCCTGGAACTTCAAATTCCTGTTTTCATGACAAAGACCAAAAATTTTCCTAGCAATGGAAATTTCCAGAAGAGACATTTTTCTTTAGATTGATTACATCACTTGGACAAACCATTCTTAGAAAATATACCCTTATGAATTTAATGGTGATGGTGTTGGTGGAGGTAACAACATTATGTGTGGAGACTTTTCTGGGTGGGATTTCCTTGATAATATTTTTGCCTGATTTTCATGTTCAATAGGAAAACAAAACAAAACAAAGCAAAAAGCTTGAGCTTTAGAGCCAGGGAGATTTTGGAAATACACAGAAGAAAGTTTTTAGTGGTTCAGAAGACCATTAAGTTTAGTCCTCTTCAAGCATTCAAAGTGCCCCTTAATGATAGCCTTTCTGGGTTTGACTCACAGCTTTACAGGTTTCTTTGGGTAAATTAAGCAGTCCTTTTGAGCCTCAGACATGGAATTGGCTGGTCCAGTGGAAAGGCAAGTCTCAGAGGTCATTCTCAACCCAACATCAAGTGTGTCCTCACTGAAGTTCTCACACTCTGGGTCTACCAGACGGGAGACACCTGGTTAGTAGTTTGAGCTTACTTGCCTCATTATGTAGGGTTGATTGTGTGCATTGTTAGAGGATTAGAAGTGCAAGACAAAACAAAACAAAAATAGTTTGCCCTTGACCCCCACTTTCAAAGTTCCTGGAGCTCTCAGAGAAATTGTGAAAACTGGATAAGAAAAGACTGTGCAAATGTCTGTGGCTGACTCAGGAATTATTAGTGCAGGTTCATCCCCCTACCTCTTTGTTCAGTAGCAATTTCTTTCTCCTGTTTTCATTAGTTCATTTTAGTTATACATAACATTAGGATTCATTTTGAAATAATTAGAAATGAATGGAGTATAATTTTATCTAATTCAGTCCCTAGTACTTCCTCTTACCCTTCCTTCCTCTCTTGACCCGTTCCCTTTCCTCTACTGATCTTTCTCAGAGGCAACTTTAATCTTTGTCTTTCTAATGTTATACCTTGACTGTCTTCTTACCTTTAATTCCATTTTGAAAAATGACCCAACATGGGCTTATTACTCTGATCATAATTTATAATTTTCTTAGGAGTCTTCTTCCAGTATTTCCCTGGGTAGACAGCATACTATAGCTGTTGACAATAAACCCCAGGTCGAAGAGTAGAACAACAATGGGTGGAATAACAATTGGGCTGGAAATATATTGCTCAGGGCCTGACCTAGGATGAGGTACTAAGGCTGAGTCATGGCAGTGATGGGTCAGATCCTGTCTCTTTTTAAATAAATATATGGATATTTTTCCTCATATGCATTTAATTTCTAATCACTGAAATAGATAACTAAGTGTAGTTACTCCATTCCTATTATTTATTTCCCAAAATTTCTAACAAATCCAAAGTTTAAAATTTTCTCCACTAAATGTATAATTATGTCCTTCTACTTTTTTTTTTGATAGATAGAATTCAAACAGATTTTATTCTATTTTTATTGGTGAACTATAGTTGTATGTAATGATGGGATTTGTTGTTACATAATTGTATATGAACACAATGTAACAACATAATATGGCCAGTATCCCTCCCCAGCACTTCCCCACCCCCTCCCAACCTCCCATCCCCAGGTCCCTTTACTCTACTCTTCTCCCTTTGATTTTCATGAGATCTCAGATGCCCAACACTTCTTTTCTTTTTCCTCTCTAGCTTCCATATATGTGAGGAAACATATGGCCCTTGACCTTCTCTGTTTGGATTATTTTGTTTAACACAATGGTCTCTATTTCCATCCATTTTCCTGCAAATGACATAATTTCATTTTTCTTTATGGCTGAATTAAATTTCAATGTGCATATATATTATGTTTTCTTTATCCATTCATCCTTTAATGGACACATGGGCTGGTTCCACAGTTTACCTACTGTGAATCGTGCTACTATAAATATGAGTATGCATGCATAATATGACACTTTAATTCTTTAGGATAAATTCCAAGGAGTGGTGTAGCTGGGTCCTATGGTGATTCTATGCCCAGTCTTTTGAGAAATTTACAATCCTACCAACAGTCTAAAAGTGTTCCTTTTTCTTCACATTCTCTCCAGCATATATTATTATTTGTATTCTTGATGACTGCCATTCTGACTGCAATGAGATGAAATTTCATTGAAGTTCTGATTTGCATTTCCCTAATTACTAATGAAGTTGAATATTTTTTTTCATATACTTATTGACCATTTGTATTTCTTTTGGAGAGCTTAATTTATTAGCCCATTTTTAATTGGGTTATTTTCTTTTATGAGTTTTTAAAAATATGTTCTAGATATTAATCCTTTGTCAGAAGAGTAGCTAGAAAAGATTTTCTTCCATTCTATAGTTTCTCTTTTTGCATTTCTAATTGTTTTCTTTTATTTAATTTGATGTCAGCCTATTTATCAACTATTGGCATTATTTCCTGAGCTTTAGGGGTGCTATTGAGAAATTCATTCCCTGTGCCTATGTGCCAGAGTGTGGACCTTGTTTTCTTCTACGAGTTGCATAGTTTCTGACTTAATTATGTATTTCCACTTTGGTCAGTTTTGTATGACTCAAAAAACAAAGTTATTTTTATAGTGCAAATGATAACATTTGTATGACTGCAGCAAATATTTTAAAATACTGACTTAAGGTAAATGGAACATTCATAATATTTAAAATAGACTTTTAAAAAACAGGTTTTTAAGTTTTGAAAAATCCTATGAGAAAAAGTTTTTGGTCATTCACATTATTTCCCCTTATTTTAATTAACTTCAATCCCAACTTTTGGTTTCCCAGTGAAAACTGAAAATTGAATTTGGCAACTGGTTGGTATTGGCCATGTAATAGATAAGACAACACACCCAGAACATCTGGTTCCTAATGTATCTAGTGCTTATTTGGCTTTAAAAAATCTCCCCCTGATTGCCTAGGATACCTGGAGGCATAGGGTGGGGGACAAGGTGGGGGAG
>PVKS010022447.1:7416-33808 GCA_004027875.1 Aplodontia rufa | reverse complement strand
TATTCCACTCCTGGGTATCTTTCCAGGGGACTTAGAATCAGCACATTACAGTGACACAGCAATATCGATGTTCATAGCAGCACAATTTACTATTGCTAGGCTATGGAAACAACCCTGATGTCCCACACTGGAAGAATGGATCCAAAAACTGTGGTACATTTATACCATGGAATATTACACAGCAATTAGAAACAATGATATTGCAGCCTTCGAGGGTAAATGGATGGCTATGGAAGAGATCATGATGAGTAAAATCAGCTTAACCCAGAGATCTAAGGGTCGACCGTCTCCACTCATCTGTGGAGGTGGGGTCTAGACCCTGGACAATGAGAAAGTTGGTCTATTAGCATGTGTTAAATCCAGATAAGATGTGATGCTTTACAATCTAATACTATTTTTAGAGTTATAATGGGAAGGGGAAGGGAAGGATAAGGGAGGGTAATGGGGGGGGCACTCCTGGGGATAATTGCAATATCCAGAATATATACACATTTTATATTATTTTGTTAAAATCTTGTAAGGTTGTTCAAAAATAAAAAATTTAAAAAAAATGTAATCTGTTCTACAAAAGGGGTATTGCAACTCGATCATCATTTGCATGAAATGTTTCATAATATAATCCAACTTCCTTCATTCTGATTTTATTCTCACCAAACAGCCTTCCAAATTGTAATTTGACAATATTTGTTGAATAAATTAATGGCTTTGCTGGTTTAAAAAAAAAAAAAAACAAAAAAAAAACTCCAACACAGACTCCTCGGGAAAAACCCCTAGAGCTCGGAGAGGGCTAGAGCCCCAGGGAACAGAGGGGAAGGGGAGGTAACACCTGGCTGTGCAGGAAGAGCCTGGCTTCCTGACAGGGGGAAAGAACTCCAGAGACACATTGGAAGGTCAGAGTGGAGGCCCAGGTGGAAGGTTCCAGGGAGAGCAGGCCTGGTAGCAGGCCAGGTAGGCAGAAGCAGGGGTCAGGGCTGATCACTTTGCAACCACTTACAGAGCTCACAGAAATCCCACTCCTGAGGCTGAGCATGGGGTTATTGGTCAAGGCCTGCTTAGCATATGGGAGGCTAAGGTCAAAACCTCCACCACCCACATTAATGGAGTTGCAAACATGATTGGCAAAGACTGCTGTAGGAGGACTGCGGTTCTTAATCAGTAGTAAATTTGAAGACATCATTCTCTCCCTTATCCAGATCCTATAGCTTGTTTTTCCCAGGGTTTCCCTCGAATGCAGCCTACACGGTGTGGCTTTTGAGTCTGCTCTGTTCACTTAGCTTGAGGCACTGAGAGTCAGCTGGGTCCTGTGTTATCAATACTGCACCTTTCCACTTCTGCGTAGGCTCTTTTGTCAGACAGACCAGGTTTCTTACCAGTTTTAACTAAAGCTTCATCCTTGTTCCAGAACCCAGTCCAATATTAAGGAAACGTTTTTAAAGTAAAGGAAAAATAAGTTTTATTGTATACCAGCAAAGGGAAACAAAGGGGTCATCTGTCCAAGGGCTGTGATTCTCATCATCAGTGCTTGACACCCCTCGGTTCAGTGTGTGGAATCAGAAAAGAAAAGGAAATTGAGAAGATCAGTGCAAGAATTGGGACTTGTTGACGTTCCCCATTTCCTGGGGTTAAGCAATCCTCCCCCTGCTGCCAGAGGTTAGTCTACAGCACACCTCCACATCCTTGTGTGTGAGCTGTGTTAGATGGTTGGACAGGTTCACCATGACCTCTTGCAGATCCAGGCTTTCATGATGTGGCTTCCTCCCCACTGCTACAGGCAGCATGGGCTGTATCTCTACTAGGTTTCCTCCAAGTATAGAGGACACTTTATGTCACTGGGCTCACAAAACTGACCAGTGCCCTCCCATTTCTCTTTCTACTCCACAGCACCCACCAGGGGATTTGCATGCTGCTCCTAGGGAGGACCTTCCTGCAAGGCTGAGATAAAAGCTCAGCTCTGACCTTGACTCACCAGGACTCCTCAGCTCAGCTGCTCAAGATGAGGCTCCCTGCTCAGCTCCTGGGGCTGCTGGTGCTCTGGATTCCTGGTGAGGACAGAGGGACTTGAGGAAGCAGAATATGGAGGGAAGTGAGCCCTATGACCCCACATGTGAGATGTGCAGGTCTTGTCCCCCAGATTGAGGCAGGTGAGGTTGAGGTCTGTGAGACAGTAGATTCCAGAAGAGGCAAGGACCTGAGCTCTGATAAAGATCATCACACTGAAGGAGGGGGGTGCTGTATGTGAATTCCAGAGAGGATAAGACAGCTTACAAAACTTGAGTACATTTTTAAATTGAATGATATTAGTGTATTAATAAAAACTTAATATATAATTTAACCAATAATATAAAAATATGGAAAAAAATAAAAATTTGTCTAAAAGCTTGTACATATCCTTGCTTTTCTGACTTTATTTCAGGATCCAGTGGGGATGTTGTGCTGACCCAGACTCCTCAATCCCTGTCTGTCAGCCCTGGAGAGTCAGCCTCCATCTCCTGCAGGTCCAGTCAGAGCCTCCTGGACAGTGACGATGGAGATACCTATTTGAACTGGATTGTACACAAGCCAGGCCAGGCTCCACGGGGACTAATATATGAGGTTTCCAACCTGTACCCTGAGGTTCCAGGCAGGTTCAGTGGCAGTGGTTCAGGGACAGATTTCACCCTGAAGATCAGCAGGGTGGAGGCTGAGGATGCTGGAGTCTATTACTGCTGGCAAGCTACACATGATCCTCCCACAGTGGTGCAGCCCCAAACAAAAACCTCCCTGCTTGGGGGTGGCCCAGCTGCCACATGTGCTGCTGGTGTGGGCACAGGCATAGCAGATTCTCTGACTCTGAGAGGAAGATGCTGGGAACTCAGGGGAAAAGGGTCAGCTGAGAGGACTGTGGACCATGACGGCCTCAGCTATGACTCAGGCAAAAGCCATTAATGTCCCTGTCAACTGCAGCCACCTGGCCTGGCATGGGGAGTACAAAACATAGGTTGTCAAAGCATCTTCCAAATAAACCCACAAGGCTGAGAACCAGGATTGCAGAAAGAGCAAGGACATGTGCTCTGGGAAGGCTCTAGCACAGTAGTGGAAGATGTGGTAACTTCTAGAGGTCCCTTTGTGCCTACAAATTATGTTCTTCATGAGACTGGGCTACAAACCTAATCAGAAAAGCAAAAAATTATGTCCTGCAATAATTAATAAACGGATCATCATAAAAATGTCTTCTAATGTTTTACCCATCCTCACAAATCTCTCATTATTCCAGCATCCAGCAGGGATGTGGTGAGGATGCAGACTCCACTCTCCTTCCTGTCACCCCTGGAGAGCCCAACTCCATCTCTATAAGAGTTAGAGTAGAAAAGGTCACTTGTAGACCCTGGAGATTGTGCCCTGGTGACCTGCAGGTGCATGGGGAAGGGAGCATCATGCAGGGCTCTTGGTCTCCTCTGCCTCAATGATTAGCACAGATCCTGGCTAAATGCACCTCAGCCCATCTCACATGTTCCCATCAGTCCAGCAGGCACAGAGGTGAGGTTCCAAAGGGGGCTCTGTGCTCATCTAATTCCTGGGGATGATTGACGGTCACTCAGGAGAGTTCCCATACTCCAGGAACTCTGACCCACAGGCAGATCAGGGGCTGGGAAAGCCAGTAGGGGGTGCAGGAGGAAACCAGGGCCACACGTCAGCTGCACAAAACTGACCAGCAGGCAGCAACTTGGGGAGAGTCCCTTGGGAATGGGAGAGGATTTCCTCTTCTTCCTAACCTGCACCTTCCCCATCCCAGACCACAGCCAATGTCCAGGGAGAATCCCTGCCTCATGTCAAGGGTCAGCTCCTGTCCATCAGTTACGGAGGCTCCGTGGAAGAGCCCAAGCTCAGCTGCATCCTCTTCCTCATGTTGCAAAGCTGACCTACACCTCCAACCCATATTTATGAGGTTTTTATATCAATGTGACATAATGATATCTGCAAAATTACAAATGTGTGTATATTAGCAACTTCCCTAAGAAAAAATAAGAAACTGATTAATCCAAAGAATATCAGCAAATCAGGGAAGTGGGAGACGCACATGACAGATAGAAATACCTGAAAGCATGCTAGATGTCCACAGCGTTAGAAAGAATCCTCATTACAGTTCAAAGTAAAACTATGGAATCATAGAGGAGTGACGCCAAAGGTGCCTGCCAGTTTCAAATACACACTCCACACAAAAGTGCCAAACGTCACTGAGAGTGCAGGCAAAATACACACCACGCAGGAAGAGCCAAGGAATCAGGCTGGGCCTCAGCGGCAACGAGGGACACTTCACGACAGCAGCTGGGGCAGGGCACCAGGAATTTTTACAATAATGAACCTAGATGGCCCCAGAAGGAAACTCTAAGAAAAACAGCACAGAGTGGGAAAATCAGAACTGCAATAGACCCGAGGCTCATTCTGGAAATGGTGGGAACAACTAATCCTTGGTAACCCCATCATGCAGGACCCCCAAACTCCTAGGAGCTTCATGCTCAGGAGCTCATAAGTATCTCACAGATAATGGCCCATACTTAAACAGGGGAGAAGAAAGCACCAATTCTGAAATACACAGAGCATTCTCTTCATCCAGAAGGTCAGTCCTCAGGGGAAGCTGGTTAACCACAGCCCACTCTGAGGGATTTTGTCAGACACTTTGACCTGGAGGAAGGAAAACATCCCACTCTATCCACTCCTACCCCTATAAGAGGGAGAAGGGAAGCACCAGCTCCAGCCCTCCCCAGGGAGCCTGCCTGCCCAAGGGGACAAAGCTGACAACCTTCCTGAAGCTCAGCCCAGGGCCACATGCTCCATAGAACCTGAGCCCAGGGCGAGGATGGGACTCAGAGGAACAGCACTAACCTAGCACATGTGAAGCCCTGAGCTCAACCCCAGCAGCACAAAGAAAGACAGAGCCCAGGACACAGGACTAGGGAGCATTTCCCTCACGTTACGTTGTCAAGGCCTGTTCACAGCTGCTCCTCCGACCCAGTGCATCACCTTCTGCCCCCAAAAACAGTGTGAGGGTCACTGAGAGTCAAAGGAGCAGTGTGAGGAGACTGAGCAGCTCAGAACCAGAACCAGAGCCAGCAGCAAGGATGGATCACCAGACAGGGGACTGAAGGCTCTACGCTAAGATGCTAGAGAAAAACACTCTCCACCTTCCATCGCCTTCCAGCATGGCCTCTCTCTTCTTCTCTATAAAGCCATTAAAGCAGCTGCCCATTGTCACCCTCCCCAACTTTCCTCTGCTGTTCTTTTTCAGCACTCCCCATTCAAGGTGTGGCCACACAGTTACATGGAACCTGCTTGCTCAAGGTGACCTGAGAACTGCACATGGTCACACCCCAATCCTCACATTCCAGACCCACCCATGGCAATTCACTCGTAGCCTCCGGAAATAGGGAAGCAATCTGAATAGGCTGTGGGTTCTGAGAGTGTCTGCTAAAGCTTGAAACAGAGAGACATTAATATTTTGAAATGAATTCAATACCCAAATATTGAGGATATAATTTCCTCAGATGAGTAATCCTGGTCAAATAAAAATTATGATTTCCAGTGTTAAATTCCCCTTATGTGAGTTGCATAAAAACCTGAGTAAGACTGGTGAGAAATGATTGTGTCTTGCTCATTTCCTATAATGTTGCTATCTTACCAGTTAAAAACTTAAAATTAAATTTATACTTGAAAAATAGATGACCCTTTCTAGTACTGAGGCTATTGTGAATTTATTTGCAGATCCATACCGCTCTCTTCTGACCAAAGATGGAACAACACAGCAAAGACTTAAGTCAGAGGAAACAGAAGGTGAGACTCCTCTGTGTCCCTAGAACACTGTCCTCTGCTCCCAATCTCATGTTCCACAGCTCCCAGATGAGAGCTCTCCATCTCCCCATCTGCATCATGTAGACACTTGACCCAAAGAGAAGCTTAGAAACCAGCTGTCACAGCTTGAATGAGGGAAGATGAAGGGGCGGAGATGTCTGAACCAGCTCACTCACTGAGATCAGGCAAATCTGAGAGCAAAACCAGGTGTCAAAGGCTGAATTTGTGAGACCTTCTACATCTCCAGTCCAGGGTCCAGCACAGCAGCAGGCTAAGGAGGGACAACAGCAATGAATATTATAGACACTCTGAGTTTATCTCTCTAGATGCCTTAAGATGGGGCTTCTCATTTCCTTCCTCTAAGTGTGAAGAGAGTAAATCACTTCCTCTCCCCACTGCTGTCTATCGAGAGATTGAAGATTATCTTAAGAATTGTCTTTTCCCCTTACACATAATATAGTTTGTGCCTTTTAGTCTGTATGTGTGTGAACATAAATATAACTCTATTTCCATGAGACTTTCAAGTCAGAGGACACTCTAGAAAGATGCTCCATGAGGTTACACAGTTTCCACGTTCTCACCACCTAGTGCTTCACCCACCTGAACTTGAGAAGAGCAATGAGATTTCACCTAAATGCACTTAGATTGGAAAAGATGAAGAATATAAACACTAATAGATGTTGGAGGGGTTGAAGGGAGATAGGAACACCAGCTCATTGCTGGCGAAACTACAGACTGATACAGCCACTCTGGAAAGCAGTGTGGAGAATCTTCAAAACATTAGAGATGGATTTACCATGTGATCCAGCTATCTCTCTTTTGGGTTCTTACCTAGAGGAGTTAGAATCAGCATATTGCAATGACCCAGCAAAATCTATGTTCACTGCAGCTCAATTTACAATACCTAATTATGGAACCAACCCAGATGCCCCTCACTGGGTGAATGGATGTCAAAACTGTGGTATATATATGTCCAGTGGAGTTCTACTCAGCAATTAGAAACGGCAATATTGTGGCCCCTGAAGTTAAATGGATGGCAATGGATAAAATCATGCTGAGCAAACTTAACAAACCTGGAGAGTCAAGGGTCAAATATTTTCACTCATTTGTGGAGTCTTGGGCTAAACCCAGGCATAGGTGAAAGGTAGTCAAACCCATGTATTAGACCAGGAAAGGCATAGCAACATATAATCTAGGGCAACCATACATATATGGGGGGAGGGGGAGGAGGCAGATGAGGGAAGGGGAGAGGGAGGGTTCTAGGGAGATAATCAACAATGTAGCATAATCTATAGCCCTTTAGAATCCAAATAATACTTATGTAAACATTTAATTCTGGAAAATTCATAATCTAAACACTTATATTGATTGTAGGGGCAAAATATAGAAGAGTCAAGAGACTGGGGTGTGGGCAATGTGGATGTGTGGGTGATTCTTGTTAAGAACATATGTATATCATATTGCTACTTATATGCCTATATGATTGTACATTAACTCAATTCTTTAATTAAAAAATGAAAAATAAAGCTCCCTCTAATGGCAGCATTAGTCACAAGACCAGAGACTGCAGAAGCATCCAGATTCCACAAGGAGCAATGGCCACTGTCCCTTTCAGTGTTCAGCTTGTGAGCATGCCCTGGGCTTATGCCTGGTATAGCTCAAAAGACTGAAGAAGACACAGCCTCCTCCCCTGTCACTCTATGATTTTGCAGTCTCCCTAGTGTTTCTGAATGTTATAGCATGGATTCGGAACATCTCAAAAAGGCTCATGACTTAAGGGCTTGGTCCCTGCCTGTCCCACCAGGGAGATGGTGGGATACCTGAGAGGTGGAGCCAGCAGGATGTCTCTAGGGTGACATTAGGGGGATTGTGGCACCTTGTGCTCTTCCCTCCCCCTTTTCTGCACCCCAACCAGAAGGTGAGCATTTATGTCCCAGCATCTGCTCCACGATGAGGAGCTGCCTCACCCCATGCTCAAAAGAATAGGACCAATGGGTCCTGAGTGGAACCTTCATCACTGGAGTCAATACAAAACTTTTGTCCTCATAAATTATCTCAGTAATTTTATGATATCCACAGAAAACTGAAATATACAGTGACCTACATACTACAACTATTATTCTTTTTTCTCATGGATCTCATAAAATACATTTTTATTTGTACCTGTTTTATCTGACTTCTGACACTTGGGGAAGAAACCCAACTTATGTATCATCCAAACATAAAGAAGCATCACTTGTGAAAAGAATCCTCCCAAATCCAACAATATAACTGCCATGGGAGAGGGACAGAAGCCTTCAAGGGGGGCACAATGAAGTTTTTTTCTTGGAAAGTAATTAGATTAAACTAATGTGTTCTATACATGGAGATGAGTAGGACAGGATATTTTCCAGGTTATAAATCTAGCCCCCAGGAATTTCACATTCACTGCCTCAGGTGGACGTGTCCACTAAACAGTGCTCCTGGCTCTCTACTCACACACAGGTTCCTTCCCCTGGTGAAGTTGTTTTCACAGGAGTGCCCTCATTTCATTCCTTGACCCAGAAAAGGACTATGTTTAATATTACTTTCCACGTCATTATATTTTTTTCTGCTAACAGCAGATAACAGAAGCTCTTGAATTAGCTTAAGTGCATGTTGATGCTGGAAGAAAATGCAGAAAATCAATATATGTGAGTTGTTATATGTCAGTTCTCTTATTAGTGGGGAGGGAGCCAAGCAGGGTGGCTTTCCTCTCCCAGAGACTCACCTGCCTGCACACCTCCATAAGCTTGGGTCTGATGCTGTCTTAGGGTAGCAGGACATGTGCACCTGCACCATGACCTCTCTACAAATTGAGTCTTTCATGATGTGGTCTCCTGCTCACTGCAATGGGCAGCATGCACTTTATTCTATTGAATGTCCTTCAAATACAGAGGAAATTTTATGTCACTGGGCTATCAAGGCAGGACCCACCCTCCCTTTATGCTTCCACCCCACAGCACCCAGGAGGGCATTTGCATGCTGCTCCCTGGAGGAACATGCTGTAAGTGTGATATAAATGCTCAGCTCTAACCTGGCCTTGACCAGGACTCCGCAGCTCAACTTGTCAAGATGAGGCTCCCTGCTCAGCTCCTGGGGCTGCTGATGCTCTGGATCCCTGGTGAGGACAGAGGGAGATGGGGATGGATAGGAGGGAGGTGAACTCTGGGACCCCTGCTGCCCATGTGAGCTCAGTCCATGTGTGAGATGTGCAGATCTTGTCACCCAGGCTCGGGCAGGTGAGGTGGAGGTCCATAAGAGAAAAGAAGATTGCAGAAGGAGCCAGGACCTGTGCACTGATACAGATTAGAAAATAGAAATATCAGGATTCTATAAGTGAATTCCACAGAGGCTTTTGTCAGTTACAACACTTTTGTCCTTTTAAAAAGTGAATAATTTTGGTGCAAAAATCAAAATCTCAAAAATAATTTAGGTTGAAATACAACAATGTGTCTTAAAATTTGTACGTAAATTTGCTTTTCTGACTTTATTTCAGGAACCAGTGGGGATATTGTGATGACCCAGACTCCTCCCTCCCTGACTGTCACCCCTGGAGAGCCAGCCTCCATCTCCTGCAAGTCCAGTCAGAGCCTCCTATATAGTGATGGAAACACCTATTTGTACTGGATTGTACACAAGCCAGGCCAGGCTCCACAGGGATTAATAGATAAGGTTTCCAACCTGTACCCTGGGGTTCCAGGCAGGTTCAGTGGCAGTGGGTCAGGGACAGATTTCACCCTGAAAATCAGCAGGGTGGAGGCTGAGGATGCTGGAGTCTATTACTGCAGGCAAGGTTTACAATATCCTCCCACAGTGCTTCAGCCCCGAACATAAACCTCCCTGCTTGGGGTGGCTCAGCTGCCACAGGTGCTGCTGGTGTGGGCCACAGCACAGCAGAGTCTCTGAGTCGTGAGAGGAAGCTGGTGGGAACTCAGGGGAACAGAGTGCAGCTGAGGCCTGTGGACCATGACTACCTTGGACATGGTTCAGCAAAACCCATTAATGTCCCTGTCATCCACAGCACTGTTACCTGGCATGTGGGGAAGAAAACAGAGGTGATCCCAGGGACTTCTGAATAAACACACAGGCTGGCAGTGAGGATGGCAGATGCAGCAAGGACCTATGCTCTGGGAAGACTCTAGCCCAGGGAGGGGGACAATGAAGGTGACTTCTAGAGGTCGCCATGTGCTTGCAAACTCTGTTCTTTCTGAAATTGGAATGCAAACCTAAATTTTAAAACATAAAAATGACGGCCTGAAATTATTAATGAAAGGAAAATCAAGGAAAGGCCTTCTGAAGTTTTACTCGGTCTTGCACTTCTCTCTCAATTCTCCAGGACCCAGCAGGGCTGTGGTTTGAGGATGCAGACTCCACTCTGCCTGCCTCTCACATCTCGAGAGCCCACTTCCAACTCCGGAAGGATTGGAGTTGAACAGGTCTCTTTTAGGCCCTCAAGGTTGGGCCCCAGTGCCCTACAGGTGCCTGGGGAATGGGAGCATCCACAGGGCCCATGTTCGCTCCCCTCGATGATCTGTGCAGACCCTGGCTGAATGCACCTCAGCTCATCTCACACGTTCCCATCAGTCCTGCAGGGCACAGGTGAGTTTCCAAAAGGGGGCTCTGCCCTCATCAGATACCAGGATGACTTGAAGAGTTGGTCACTCAGGAGAGTCCTCTTAGTCCATGTGAAGATGATGGTGACCAAAAGGGCTGGGAATGTCACCAGGGTCACACCTCAGACGCACAAGAATGACAAGCAGGAAG
This sequence comes from Aplodontia rufa, assembly GCA_004027875.1. Lineage (NCBI taxonomy): Eukaryota > Metazoa > Chordata > Mammalia > Rodentia > Aplodontiidae > Aplodontia > Aplodontia rufa. The sequence continues at coordinate 23,197 of PVKS010022447.1, read as the reverse complement.
CATCATGGGGAGAGTCCCATGGGAATGGGAAAAGTTTCCTTCTGCTTTTGGACCCAGCACCTCTCCCATCCCAGACCACAACCCATGACCAGAGAGAATCCCAGCCCGTGTGGAGGGCTCAGCTCCTGTCCATCAAGCTCAGCTCAGTAGAGTCTCCAAGCATGGCAAAGCCAGAAACTCTGGGATCAATCACAGTATGTAAATTTATCTAAGAATAAAATGAGAGGGGAGCAAACGCTCACCAACACATAACTTTTCCTTCCTGGAATTATAAATTGTTTGGTCTTCCCTCTATTAGTATCTCTCTGAGGTCTTCAAAACTATGAATTTGATTAAAATCTTTTCTCTCAATGCAAAAGTTGTTGTATTGTCTGATTTGGTCTTAAAGGACCTTGAAACCCTCTTTCACATGGCAACTTTGGTATTAAATTATAAGACAATTAAAGTGAGGATGAATCAGAAATGTCCATGAGATGATCACAAGACATGAAAATTGTTGAAATCTAAGAAACTACAGCGAGCAGCTCTGAGTTTATGATGCTAATAATTGAAGTAACTTTCATTAAATAGCATTCATTGTTGATGTGGAAACAACACACACTTTAATATGCTCCATTTAAAATAATGCAAGTCTAAACCATGGGGCAAGCCTCAACCACCCAGAGCCACATTCCCCATCTTCCTCTCCAAAGTCACTCTTCCCACAGTCTCCTCTTTCTGAAGAAATGGCAACCCTCCCCCCACTTACTCAAAGCAAGATCTCAGCCTTTTTCATTGGTACCCTGCATTGAAGCCAGTTGCACATTACCACTTACTAAAATCCCCAGGCCTTTTTATGTATTGTTTTGCTATAGAGTCTCACTTAGATGCTCAGGGCCTTGCTAAACTGCTGAGGCTGAAGTCAAACTTGCAAGCATCCTGACTCAGCTACCCATGTCTGTGGATCACTGGTGTGCACCACAGCCCACGATCTCAATGTTATCTTGAGACTTCTCCTCTCAAATCCCTTGAAAACGCCATCAGCATATTGTTAACCTCTAACTCCAAAATAAATCCCTTATTGCTTCCTCCCTGTCATGCATTGTGGACCAAGGAAAGCACCTTGTCTAGACTGGATGTTAGTGATGACCTCCTAACCACTGACTTCCCTGTCTCTTCCTTGCAGAAAGAGCCTATCTCTTTGCATAGTCATCCATCAACGATGCTTTGGCTGTCTGTGCATAGGGACTGTGAGTAATGTCCAGCATTTTATTTTATTAATAGAAAACTAATCACACAGTAAAACACAGTATAACTATTATTCATTTTCTGATGGATTCCTCATAAAGTTAATTTTTATTCATATTTAATTCATCTGGATTCTGAATGTTAGAAACAGAACCTTGATTAATATATCCTTGAAACTGAATGCATCATCATTTGGTGATAAGAATCCTCCAGAACCCACAATATAACTATCATGGAAGAGACTGCAGCCTTCAAAGGAAACTCTCACAGCAATCCTGGTAACAGCCAGTGGGTTAGCGACCAAGATCAGCTCCCTGCTTCCCACTGTTATTCAGCAACACCTGCTGTGGTTGAATTTTACCTTGCTATAAAGAAGAATGAAATGATGCCATTTGCTGGTGAATGGATCTAATTACAGAAAATCATGCTTAGTGAAATAAGCCAAACTCAGAAAATCAACAGTGCAATGTTTCCTTCCCATGTGGAAGCCAGAGCAAGGGAAGGGAAAGAAGGCAGCTGGGGTGGAGGGACATCTATTATCATTAACATACAGTGAGGGCAGTCAAGAAGGAAGAAGGATGGAAAAGGAGAGGAAATTTGGAATGTAACAAAATCACATTATATGTGGACCACAGGGAACTTCATCTTTATGTGTAAGTACAAAATACCAGTTGAAAATAGATAAATGTGGAAAAGGAAGTTGAGTAGAATAGGAAAGAAGGAGGGAGAAGAGGCAGAACAAGGATTCAAAAGTGTTTTCTTATTGCTTCTCTACTTCGCACAAAGAGCATCAGTATATCAGAGCGAAGAGCGATCTCCTGAGACCTCTATAACATACACAGGAACAAAATACAAGCAGTTTCTGCCATTTCAGGGATTGTGTTATAATGCACAGCCCTCACTATAGATCAGGGCATAGCAGACAAGAAAGCATGTGCTGAAACTGGTAGAGATCTAAACAACAAGATACTCAGAAGGCAGAAGGTGGAGACTATCTTTGCCTTCCAGAGAGGAGAGCACGTTATCCACAGGCAAATCTTTGCCACCTTAGTCTGACCCAGGGCATCTGGAGACATTAGACCTATGCTGCATCCCTGAGAGAAGCCAACCTTGGAGCTGTGCCTACACCTGTCCAGCCCTACGCAGCCCTGTTGATTTGCACATGCCCAGAGCACAGTACACAGCCCTGAGGGCTTCTTAATAGCCTGCTCAAAACCCGTATAGGAGTGAGTGAGAGTCAGAACACAGCATGGACACGAAGGCTCCCTTCTCATCAACTGGGGCTCCTGATGCTCTGTCTCCCAGAAAAGCAGAGACAGCAGTGGGGATTTTCTCAGCCTTATATTGTCAGTTCTACCTGGAAATTCATGATTAACTCTGTGTATATTTGTTTATAGATTTCTGATACCAGGTGCCAGATATGACATCCAGCTGACCCAGTCTTCATCCTCTGTGCCGGCCTCTGTAGGAGACAGAGTCACCATCAATTGCCAAGTCAGTTATTACACTAGCAATTACTTAAACTGGTGCCAACAAAAACCAGGGCAAGCTCTTAAGGTTCTCACCTATCATACAACCAATTTATAATCTGGGATTCCCTCAAGGCTCAGTGGCAATTGATTTGGGACAGTATCACTTTCACGATCAGCAGCACAGAGCCTGAAGATCTCACCACTTCTTACTGTCAACAACATTATAGTACCCTCCCACAGCGATACAAGCCAGAACATAAATCTCCCAGGGATGCAGAAGTGTGACCTGGGCTGCACCAGCTGCTCCTCCTGCTGCCTCCACACTGAGAGCACCTCTTAAACCTCTTTTTCTTTCCCCTCACTTGAGAAACCATTATAGCTTCAAAGCTATCTGCATTCTTTGTGGATAAGCCTTGTCTTTGTAATTTCCTTTGCAATCAATAGGTATTGAAAACTAAATTTGAGATGTAACCTCCAAAAGAGTATAAAATTGCTAGGATTTCATTTCCGTAGCATCCAGAGAGAGAGAGAGAGAGAGAGAGAGTGTTAACACCCTCTGAATCATGTTGCAGCATTAAACCTACTTCCTAGAAACCTCTCTGGTGTTTGAGCCTTGATTGTCCCATTTCATTTTGGCACCCCAGATAGAATGGTGGAGGGAAAGATGGCTTTTCTGCCTTTCATGTCTCTGGGGTCTAGACTTGTTGAGAAAAAAACTTCCCCTTGGTACACCATGGGCAACTTTGCCTATAGGGGAGGTGACTAAAATGGCTTCCAGGAACAACAGCCCTGAGAAACAATGGAACCCACAAGGTACAGGAATCAGGAATAGGGAACTGGACCACCAGCCGACCGAACAGGTACAGACCTAGGTCCACTAATAGTAGTCTACATGACTTCCCCTTTGAGGCCTAAGCAAGTAGAAGAGAGGCTTGATCAAACTCTGAGGGTTCTCAAGGAATCTCCTAGAGGAACTGGAGCTAACAAGGGCTCAGCATCGGGGCCTCCCAAAGGGAGAGGCCGTTAGTGTTGATAACACCTAAAAGGCGGCAAAAATGTTTTAAAGTCTTGAGTACTTGTGTAAATGACTATAAAGTTATGTGTGGCTCCATGGGTTTGTGCTACAAAGTCTTAGTCACCCTAGCAGTCTCTGGCGTCAGTGAGCAGAGGAGAAATTGTGACTCCTACTTTGGATTTGGAAGTTTGGAATTGGGGTGGTATAAAAATTTTCTTCTGACCATATCTGTATGAAAATATGTAAAAGTGTGGGACACCAATACAAACTGGAAGCTGGGAGGCGCACAGAGTCAACTCACTCCTTTAGAGAACATGTTAAGAGCTTTAAGAAAGGGTTCAATGGATACCGTGGATAAAGCTCACTCAGCAGAAGTTGCACAATTCTGGTAAGTTGGAATGACCAACCTTTTATGTGGAATGGTTATCAGTATCAAGGGCTCCCAAAGGGAGAGGTCATGAGTGTCGAAAGCACCCAAAAGGGGGTAAACAATGTTTTGAAGTCCTGAATACTTGTATAAATGAGCATAAAGTTATGTGGTTCCATAGGTTTGTGCTACCAAGTCTTAATGCTGGAGCAATCAAACAAGAGATGGAAATCAAAAGGATAAGAATAGGAAGAGAGGAAGTTAAACTATCCATTTGCTGATGACATGATCCTATATCTGGACGATTCTAACTTGTAGTTCCATGAGCTTTAGGTCATAATATAAAAAAAATCTATGAGAGGTTTTATTTTAATTTCTAAAGGGTTAAATCTAATACAGACTATAAAAATCTGTACCTATTATCTTCTACCTATTAAGAAGCAAAAAATTTTTTTCTGTTTTATGTTGTGTACACACCAATTGGTTTATAGATAAATGAGAACTCAAAAATTTAATAAATGGGTTCAAATGCCTTTTAGTTCTTGTGACTTAAATTAAACTTTTAAAACTATGGCTAATCTAAATTGCTAAGACTAAAGGCATCTTTTAAAATCGCTCTCTCTCCCTGATGAGCACTGATGCAAAAAATCCTTAATAAGGTTCTAGCAAACTGCATTTAAAAACACAAGAAGAATATAATTTATCATGATCAAGAGGGCTTCATTCTAGGTATGCAAGGCTGGCCAACATATGCAAATCAATAAGTGTAATTCATCATTTAAACAGAATCAAAGAAAAAATCACATGACCATCTCAATTTCTTCAGAAAAGGCCTTTGATAAAATTCAGCACATATTTATGCTCAAGACTGTAGAGAAGATAAGGATCAAAGGAGCTAATGTTAACTACATGCTCTCCTTCCCCCCTTAAAATATGCCTTTTCTGATCTGCTTCTAGGTGATTAGGCATAATTGTTTTCTTCTTCAATTTTACCCCCAATGTATCTGCCTTTCCCAGAGGGTTCCTGAGTTGATGATCTTTAGATATCTTCACTTCCTCCTTCCATTTCCATAATGTCAGTCCTATGTTAGTGGCTGGTAAAAGTCACATCAATGACATGCTCAACATCCCTGCCACAGCAGAGTAAGGACCTTAGTCAGGAACCAAGCTCCTGATACATTCTCACCTGTGGTGCCCCATGATCTCCATCCTCCTGATGCCCCATGGTCTCCATCCTCCTGATGCCTCATGGTCTCCATCCTCCTGAAGAATATATGTATACATATGTATATTAACTTGATAATAGTTCATATACGTATGTGTATAAGCCTCTGTCTCCTAGGAACCCGACAAACTTGTCATATGTGAAATTGTGGATTCAGGACTCCTTTTTTTTTCTTTTTAAAGAGAGAGGGACAGTGAGAGAGAAAGAGAGAATCAGTTTTATTTAGTTTTTCACATGGCTTTCATTGCTCCGAGACTTCGTTGTGTATGCGGGTGCTGGGGTTTGAACTTGCATACTTTCGCATGCCAGGCAAGCGCTGTAACCGCCAAGTCACCACTCCAGCCCGGATTCAGGACTCGTAAAAGGAAGATGTGGAGTCTGAGCAGGGGTGCTCAGGGTTCCAGGGCTGGTCACTTCCTTATCATCCTGAAGAGGCTGGGGTTAGCTGCATAGGGTGGTGGTGGTGACTGAGCCCTAGCACCTCTGGGACTTTCTTTGGGCTCCCCAGTTGCTTCAGCTGACCCACCCAAATGCTGAGTGCTGGTACTCAGCCTGAGAGCTCTTGCAAGCACCTGTGGGTCACACAGAAGGTCTTCAGGGTTTTGGGGTGTAAGCACAAGGCTGCATTGGCAGCTCTCGACCAGGAGTCACCGCCTCCCTGACCCTATACATTATAGTCTGCAAGGTCCCTCAGGCCCCTTCTCTACTATTCTCTAAAATCATATCTTTGGCATTTTTTTATGGGTTACATGGCCTAGATGACTACTGCCCTGACTAGCATGCTATTTGTTTTCCTGGTGAATTATTATTCTTTTGTCCTAAAGCATTGGGACGATTTACTGAGCAGAGGGATCAATTGAATTTCATGTAGAATCTGACTTCATGATGGTGGAAGAGGAACAGCTAGGGAACACCAAGTCTTTCACAATTCTCTCAACAAAGGATTTCCCAGTGCATTTTATGAGGCCACTTTTAAACTAAGAGCAAAGTCAAAGGCAAGGCCAGCAAAGAAATCTAAGTCATTAATCTCTTCCTCTGTCCTCACAGCATGGCCTCGAAGGACCCAAGGACCATGCTGGAAGAACCAAAGGACTATGCTAGAAGAATTCCTTCTCCAGAGAGCCCACGGGCAGCTGCCTCAACAATGGAGATTCTTCCACGCCTCTTCCTTGTCTCTGTCTCTGCAATGTAGATAGGAATGAGAGGAAAATTTTCTCTAAGACAGGACAAAATCTGTCACAGCCTTGCCTTCCTAAGACTCTTATATAAGCTCTCTGACCCCAGTGCTGTAACTCACTTTTTGATAATGAGAATATAACTTATTTAAAACCATGCTCTCCAGACGCTGCAAGAGGTATATATCTACAAAATAGATATACAAAGTCAAAGTGTCCTTTTAAAACAACACACCAGCCCAAGTCTGTGGTACCTGTGGCTTTCATCTCAGTAAGTACAGAAGTTTCTGTTGTCACTTCTAAGATGTCCATGGAACTACCTTGTTTGGAGCCCCCTGTACTGGAAAACAAAGTATGGAGGAGGAGAAAGATGAAATGTAAGCTAAAAGTACCTACGAAAAAGGCTTTGGAGTTTTTGATGAAAGCTGAGCTTCGATATGAGGGTGAAAAGAAAACAAAGTTTGCTAAGAGGAAAGATGTGATTGTGCGTCACACTTCCGGAGACCTCTCCCCAGAGCAGAGGAGCGATCTGAGGAACATTGCTCAAAGGCCTGGGAGACCTTGGCTGGGGTTGGCTCTCCTCTCAGTGGCTGTAGGCTCATGGACACTCATCTCAGCCTCAGTCTTGTCTGTTGAATGAAGAGCAAGACCAGCAATGTCAAAGATCTGCTTTCCACACCTGCCTGATGGTGGTGGGCTTCTCTTCTGCCTTTCCACAACTGGGAATATAACTGGTAATTTACATAATAATAATAATAATAAATGTGTATATATATATGTAAAAAAAATAAAACCATGCTTCCACAGTCTCAGAGAGAAATAGGATTTTCGACTTAACACCTCAGGAACAGAACAATGTTCCAATTGTGGGTGGAATGATTATGACTTCCATTTGCTGTTATTTAATATAATTCTGACTGCAGGCTTCTCCAAGTCCAGGGTCCTTTTAAAACAAGGCTGGGAGAGAGCAATGCTTCAACTGTAGTTGCAAATTAGTCAAAAGCTAGGTTCCCTCAGTGTGGACAGAGGGCTTGTGATGCTCCGGCTTACCCGGGGTTTCCTTCTCTGGGTGGAATCCTTGCCTGACTTCATGGAACCATCCCTGAGGATGTCTAGGTGCAGACCTCACACTGGAGCTCAGTCACCTGAGCAGGGCCTGATCGATGGGAAGGTCTTGAGCAGCTGCCAAGGACAGAGGATGCAGTGTGTGGGGCTGGGGTGTTCTGATGGACAGTCCCTGTGGTCACCACCAGAAAATCCTTTTCACAGAGGACACTCACCTGCTACAGAGGGGAACATACATGAGTAGAGCTGTCACTGTTTTCTAGGTCAACTAAAGCACCAAAATATATAAGGCTCTGGACCAGGAGCTCAGAAAAAAAAAAAAAAAAAACCCTCATAGCTGCCTCCTCTGCAGCAGCCTCACTTCCACAGGGAAGTGGAAGGACCAGCTGGGTCTATAAGCCAGGGCTCCTCACCCACACCTGCTGATTTGCATTCTTCTCCCTAAGAAACCACAAAGGGTGAGCAATTTAAGGGGTGCCTTATAAGAAGGGGTGTTCAGACAGCTGAGGCTGAGCTCAGACAGCACAATGGACTTTCAGGCTCAGATTCTCAGCTTCCTGCTGCTCAGTGTCACAGGTGAGACGGGGAAAGCTCAGAAGCCAGTTCCACTTTCCCATGCGAGTTTGACTCTAAGACAGATTTTTTATCCTTTTTCAGTTGCTCTGCTCGTTATCTTCCATGGAATTGTCCTTGTGTTCTTATTTCTGCTAATTTCTCTTTTCTTGTCTCCCGCATGAGCACAGTGGCCAATGGACAAATTGTGCTCACCCAGTCTCCAGTGACCCTGGCTGCTTCCCAAGGGGACAGTGTCACCATCACCTGCAAGGCCAGCTCCAGTGTAAGCACCAGCTACTTGCACTGGTACCAACAGAAGCCAGGGGCCTCTCCACGGCTCTTGATCTATGGGACATCCAACCTGGCCACTGGAGTCCCGGCTCGCTTCAGTGGCAGTGGGTCTGGGACCTCTTACTCTCTCAAGATCAGCAGTGTGGAGGCTGAGGATGCTGCCACCTACTACTGTCAGTACGGGTACAGCAGCACTCCCACAGTGCTACAGACTGCAACAAAAACCCTTCAGCTCCTGCGGCCCAGCTGCTTCCCCAGCAGAGGCTGAGGTGTGGTCAGTGGCTGTCTATCGACAGAATCTCCCCTGCTCTGCAGTGGATCAGGGCTCAATGCCATTCCAGGGTTCTTGGCTCCTGGACAAGAAGAAAGTGGAGGTGTGCAGATGGGATAATACAAGAGGTCATCAAAAGACCCTGCTTTTGTGGCAGCCTGTGCAGAGGAGGGTTGGAGAGCTGTGAGGCAGATCTCCTGAGTGGGACACTGGTCCTGGGGAGGAAGGTCCTGGGCCATGGACCAATATGCAGGGGCATGGAGGAAATGACCTTCCAGAACTGTTTCCTGTAGTGAGGAGCAATGAAGGGGAAGCCACCTCCCTGCCCCAGGACCAAGTCAGTCCCTCTGTGTCACCTTCCATTTTGCACAGAAGGACTGCTGCACTCATCCTCCACCTGACTCACTTGTGCATCACCTGTGCCTCTTGTCCCTGTCCTTCCACTCATGTATAAACCCATGGGAACTGTGCCTGTGCTGAGGAATTGCACGCGAGGGTCCTCATCCGCACAAGGACTCTCTGGACTTTGGCCTGAGGCTGTCATGGGATGAGCCTTTGGGGACCTTGGGAGTGGGTGGGTGAATGTGGGTAGGTGAATGTGTAAATGAGCATATAAGAGGATGTTATAAGTGATCCTCAGCACAAAGTATGAAGACTGAAGAGGACAAATTTAATCACACATAGACACAGAACTTTCCAAAAATGAAATAAGAATAAAAAGAAAATGGGAGATATCCTATGTCTATAAAACTATCTGGGGCTGAAAGGAACGCTGCTAAGTAACATGGACCAGAAAAGTATGGGTGGAAATAAGTAGAAACAGAAAGCGCATGAGTATTTTCCCACCCCACAATATGCAAAAGAAAGTGATTCTGAACTTTTAAGAATCAGCTGTTATCTGCATCCTATCTGACACTAGGTTGCAGGCACTGTTGGAGAATTTGCACTGCTGAAAAATCTAGGTACTTTCATTCCCTAATTTACATCCATTCGTGTAAACTGCTGTGAGATCTTTCAGGAAAATATTAGAGCAAGCATTTCACAATACATCTGTGTCAAAACTTCAGTCTTTCCTCAGAAGGACAAGGCCTCACCTGCAGTCAGGGCCTCTGACTGGGCTCCAAGGAGTAGGAGCCTGCGGCTTTCGGCGGCAGCTCCCGTGACCTAGGCTTCTTTCACTCATGGGATAAAACGCTGCAAGTTGACGAATTAATCCACAATTTCTCATGGTCAGTTGGACACGGCCACAGATCCCTGCTTCTGATGCCATTTCACCTCAGCTGTCCATTTTGTGAATGCCCACGTCTGTCATTGAAGGCAGTGACAACAGTCTTACTGTGTCCGCCTGAAGTGTGTGGCTGGAGGAGGTGGGTTATGGGGAGCAAGCTTTCGGGGTATGTGTTTTGACACAGTGAAGAGCTCTCTCTCTTCGCTTCATCACACTGTGTCCCCAGCTTATTTGTTCTGCCTCATCCTTCCACCAAGGTGTTTTGCCTCACCTGGGCCCTGAAGGATGCAGCAGGCCTTACATGGAATGAGGCCTCTGAAACCATGAGCCCCAGATAAACCTTGTCTCCTCTTGTTCTCGTTAGGTCTGTGTCATCATCGTCATTGTCAAAAGCTGGCTAAATCAAGGTTGTCTAGAAGCTCCAGTGCACAGAGGCCAAGGATCTCTGCCCAGGTGACAGCAGGGAGCACAACAGGAAGTTTGTACAGCAGCTCCCATGATTCCTACACACAGCTAAGGAGGAAGAATGAAAACAGAAGTTCGCTTACTAATCCTTTAGTTTAGGCCCTAACTGAATCTGCTTTGCATAGTCCTTCCCCAGAGAGCCCAATCTCTCAGTTCCTATTGACCCAGTCCCACCTACCCCAAGAGAGGACACAGAGCAGGCGGAGGGGTCCAAGCTCTCCTGGATAGGTGGGGTCTCCTTCTCAGCCCCTGTGCTCTCAGCTGCTCTTCATCTCAGGTGAGCAAAGGAAGGGGACGTGGTCCTCTGAGTCTCCTTCCCATGGAAGCTGCCAGAGGGGATCTAGGAGGTCTCACCCTACTAAGTGTGTGTCTGAGACCATCTTTCTCCAAGATAAATGAAATTTTCTCCCAAAAGTTCTTCCTTAGAAAACTGAAGTGTGTATATATTCCTACGGATTGAATGGATTCTGTACTTACAGTGACTTCCCCATGTCTTATGGAATTGCAGGTGTGAAAAATGGTCAATGTCACGACCCAGTCTCCATCTCTTCTTGCTCTCTATCCTGGGGACAGATCCACCATCACCTCCAAAAGCAATTCAGTGAGAAAACCAAGTGTTCTTAGTTTTAGCAGTAAAAGGCCAAACCCCTAAACTCCTGGTGTGTGGTACATCCACCCTGCCTTCAGGGGTCCCAGCAGAGTTCAGTGGCAGTCATTCTAGAGCAGATTTTACCCTCACCATCAGCAATGTGCAGACAAATGATGCTGCACTTATTACTGCCTTAAGTGGCCAGGACACCACAGTGATAGCCCTGAACAAAAACATTCAGAACATCCAAGAGCAACTGTATCCTCTTGATGCCTAAGTGTGGGGTCCTGGGCATGACAACAGCTCCTCTGAGGTGCTCTTTGTTCTTTCATCAGAAGAAACACTCCCAGTGACACCCAGAGACCTCTGACTGCTGTTCCAGAAGAGAGGAGGTGAAATGCAATGTAGTTCCTGCAGGATTCCAGGTAGAAGTTTGGACAGGGAGCATGAGGTTAGTATTCCCTGAGCAGCTGCTATCCCCAAAGCCTCTTTACTGAGGCCTGAGGACACAGTGTGTATCATGACTCAAAGATTCCTCTCCTAATGGCAATTTGAGTGGTGGAGACAGATATCCACAGCAATTGATGATATTTATTATTAATGGTAAAATGTAAGCTGAAGGTGCACTTGAGAGAATCTGCATTCAAACACTCTCCACACGTATGCCGGGTACGTGCATCAGATAGGATGGTAGAAATGGCCTGGAGAGAGAAGGACTTTCAGCCCTGTGGTGACACAGAGAATCCCGGTGTGAGTGTGTGGCGTAAGCCACTCACCTCATGACAGCCAGGAAGTTCAGAAAGAGGGAGGAAGAAGTGGAGTTGGAGGCCACTGTCCCCTCAAGGACGTGCCCCTCACCCAGAAGACTCCATTAGCCCCCACCTCCAAAGTTTCCACCACCTCCAAATAGTGCCAAGGTCAGGGACCAAGCTTTTAACACATGGACATTTGAGGGACATTTATTCAAACCAAAGCTCAGTTTAGTTTTTCTCCTCTGGTACACAGAGTTGCAGAGAGAACTTGCGTTCAGCTTGGGCAGCCATCCTCTCCTGGAAGTACCTTCTCAAGCGAATTGAAAAGAACACTGCTGCTTCAGTGAAAGGGTCAGGAGTTGGACAAATTTGGTAAATAGCACAAGTACTTTTGAATATAGAAGTGGGGGCTGGGTGCAGCTCAGTGGTAGAGGACGTGGGTAGCATGTGCAAGATCCTGGGTTTCACTAAGCACAGTGAAATAGGGGAACTATAATTTGGGTTCCATGCTCTTAGTTTAAAGAGAAACCAAGTTTTGAAAAATGATTGAACTCCATTCTGTAGACTTCTTACTGTCAGAGGTTTAAATTAGGGTTTTAAAAAGCATTTCATGTATATAATAAAACTGAACATATAAGTAAATAAACTGCAACAATGGAATGAGAACAGATGCAAATAGAGGACTTAGAGGATTTTTACCCATGGAAAGGAAGGAGGAGAAAGACATCAAGAGTTGTGGAGTTATTAAAAAAGAACTCATGCTCTGTCTATATTTTAATTATTTTATCCATATGCTTAGATTTATTGCAAAATGATCTTAGATGTAAAAAATTCAACACTATAAAGACAGACCATGGGTACCAGAGGTCAGTTAGAGGGCAGATTGAGTCCTGGTGTTCTGTGCAAGCAGGAGGCAGCAGCTCTTATCATCTGTTGTAAGCTTTCTGTTCTGAGCAGCCTGGACCTTCCTGTACTTATAGTGACTTCCCCATGTCTTATGGAATTGCAGCTCAGGAACTCTTGGGTTGGTGCTCACAGAAGATATCTGTTCTTGTGTCACCCAGTGGGAGTTGAAGCTAGAAAAAAAAAAATTCCTGGGGCAGCTCAAGTATTTCCAAAGAGATTTTGTCACCAATTTTGTTGAGTTTATTCTGTCTGAGTTCTGTGTGGTGACCATGCTGTGGATACTCTCCTGTGAAAGTATTTAAGGAATCAATTTTCATCCCTCAGCATTAGCATTCCACCCGTTCCAAATAGTAATGCCCACCAAGATTGATCAGCAGAAAGAGAATGCAGGTGGATTTACATAACCCGATACGGGTTGGTCTGGTTCAAGTCTGTGGGTGTATCCTGATTGAAAGGGAGGAGTGGCAGGGACCTGGATGTAGATGAAGTCTGGGACTTTAAATGCAGTGAACTTTCCTCCACATGGCTGAGGCAGGGTCTCCATCTGCTCAGACCAGAACCCTACTCTATGACCCCATAGGCTCCACAGGCAGAGGAGCCATTGCCCTGAGTCTTACTCAGAGCATGGAGGAATCAGTTCTTAAATTCCAGCTAGTTGATTTCCCTCTTTTCGGAAAGTGAGAGCCGAGGGACCTCAAATTCTCCTCCACGAAGACAGTGTTGAGTACACTGGGTGTGGTTATGTAGGTGATGTTAGATGCAGTTAACGGAAAGATTTGTATCTGAAAGTATTTCGTTTAGGTTAAAAGGTACAACATGTTGACTTAGAATTACCTATGCTATGAAGCGTATTTCAGAGCATATATTGTATTGTCCAGCATGGAATTTAAAAATGTGTGGACACTTCTCTCCTTTTCAAAGTTCTCAGTATGGTTGGCAGCCTCTTTGGATCTGGGAATGCTGACTTCACTCAGGGATGAAATGCAATATAGCATTCACCTTCAGGAGAAACCATCACCCAGTGATGCAGAGTCTTAGATTCCTGATGGAGAACCAGGCATGGGCACCACTCACATATGGTAGGAGTGTCCAATCCATGGTCAGAGGACACCAGGCCCAGGCTTCCCTTCCTGTAGAGGTAGCATAGGGGCAGGCGCTGTGATGGAGAGGAAAGGTCCCTCTTGGAGAGTTGAGGCAAGAGTGATACAAATTGGATCCTGCCCATCAGCCTTTTCGTTGACTCAGACGCTTTGCTATTGTTGCATAAATACTAAAATATTTTGCTAACTGCCGCTGAAAGTTTGTGAACCGACCATGAAAATTTGGTCAGTGCACACTGGAAATGGACCTGGGAGCACCACTGTGTGGTTCTCACTCTACAGTGCCGAGTCCAGGATAGAGGAGAAAACGGTGCTTAAAATCGTACTGGAGAGTCATAAAGCATCAGGACAAAAACTGCAGACTTCAGCATTTTCTGGAAAGTAGTTCACTACTTCAAAACTTATAAAATATTTTGATTTCAATAATTGCAAACCCTTAAAATGAAATTTTTAATCTTAGTTACAAACCTGAGCAAGAATATGATCTTGAACAGAATTGAACGCAGAGGTCAGGAAAGGATTTGAAACCACACATGTGGACACACACAGAATTTTTAGTAAAATAATAGTAATAACATTGTTAGAAGTAAAGTTTTAATTAGCAGCATGTTTTCACATGCATTTTATAATATGTTCCTCATCATAAATCATATGATCTTCCTAAAAAGAATAATATTGCTTGTATTGACTGGTAGAATGTGTTTTGAAAATAGTGATGTCAAAATGCATTAAGCAATACTTAGGCAGCCATCTACCCTCCAGGAGCCGTTATCTTCATGCCACAAGTTCAGTCCTTGTCCCCATTCCAACACAATAATGAGGACAAGGATTTCGGAGAAAGGAAAAGGAAATTGTGTTGCTTTGCTTGCAAAGGAGAAGGACGAAGGACTCCCCTCACAGAGGCTGCAGTCCCAACTGCTCGGGCACAGAGGGGGCTTTACACAGGGGACCCAGGGCTGCTGTCCAGATGCTGGGGTAGAGGTAACTCAGGTTCAGCTTCACCCTTCAGGGAGCCGTTCTCCCACTTCCAGGTCCAGAGTTTCTCCTTGAGATGGGCAGGAAATGGAAGGTCAGATGAGTTGGTTTAACAGGAGGAAAGTTACTCTGGTTTTCCCTACAGTTCGGGAGGAAATATGGAGAAGAGGAAAGGGAACTAAGTCAGTTTTAAAATAAGCTGCCAGTGGAGGGGCAGCAAGATTACATTCAAGCATGATGCCCAGTTACATGAAAGGGACCTGTCACAATCAGATGTGGCAGCACCTCTGTGCACAGCTTGCCCTCCGGCTCTGGGTGCTCCCTGGGCTGTGTTGCTGCCCCCTTGATGGCAGGGACTCCTGGACTTGCTGCACTACAGGGGAGCTGCTTTGTCTGTTTCCAGAAGCCCTCCTCCCTCTCCTGTCACAGCTCGGGGCAGTTTCCCAGGGCGGAGCCACTGGGTCTTCATCTGACCTTGGAGGAAATCAGTCCTCAGGGGCCTAGTCTGATCCACGTTCTTAGGTTTGTCCTGATCCAGGCTTTAATCTAGGGTCATCCTCTTTGTTTGGACGAAGACACTCATTTTTTTAAAATTTTCTGTTTTAACATAATCAGTTATGGAGTCACGAGTCAGAACTTCCATGCTGACAGCTGGGGGAAATAAGTTAAAGTAACCGCAAGAGGGCAGAATGAAGGCCCCCAAGCTCAGCATCAGAGTTTATCATTGAGTCCCCTGGGGAACAGAGAGCTGAGGATTTGGGTGCTGATGAAGGATAGTGAATCCCCTCATGGAAGCCCGGTGTTTCCTGGTGGGTCTGTCTTAGGGACTGGACCTGCAATGGTAATAAGTTCAACAGAAAAGTGCTTATGAATACATTTAGCAAGCTCTAAGGAAATACTTCTGCATTTTTACAAAACTTTGCGGAAGTTTTCCACTTACAGAAAGGTTGTGAGCACAGCACACAGCACTTTGTGCCACTGGGAGTAAGTTGACCTAGCTGCCTGCCTTCCGGAACTATCCCACAAACAGCCACGTTCTCTAATTAATCCCCAGTCCAACTGTGGAATGAAACTCACACCCATGCGATCTTCAGATTCATTTC
>PVKS010022446.1:14723-33810 GCA_004027875.1 Aplodontia rufa | reverse complement strand
TCTAATAACATGAGTTAAATCCAGATAAGATGTAATGCTTTACAATCTAATACCTTTTTTTAGAGTTATAAAGGGAAAGGGAAGGGAGGGATAAGGGAGGGTAATTGGGGGGGGGCACTCCTGGAGATAATTGCAATATCCAGAATATTTACACATTTTATACACATTTTATATTATTTTGTTAAAATCTTGTAAGGTTCTTCAAAAAAATAATAATAAAAAAAGAATTTATGATTATTTCTGATGAATTAATATTAAAATATAATATGATGCTCTTCAAATGTTATTAATAAACATGAGTAAAGAACATTAGCTTAGGTGTCATATCTCCCAATGTCTGAGCTGTTCTGTGAGATTGAATATGTTACATTTCAAATATTATGCATTCAAGTAAATAAGCATGATTAAGAATTAAAGAGATAATCTAGTTTGTAAAATATGCAACCAAGATGACAAATAGGCATCAATGCCACTGAATTAATGAGTGGTGCTGTCTGATTTTTATGTTTAATATTTAAAATGTGTGATAACCACTGAAAAACCGCCTACAGCATAATGTTGCTTTTAGTTTGACACCAGTTTACCACAATGTGGTGCCTATAAAAAGACAACATTTGGACATTTCAGTTTTACCCATTATCCTCAACATCAGATGAAGAATCCTTGTGTCAAACTCAGTTACCTATGTGATATCTGACATTGGGAAGGTACTGATTCGAATATGTTATGTGGTCCATTATTTTAACTCCTTTATCATTTTTGTATCCATGGGACTATGTAAGAATTACCTCCCTTCAAAATTTAAGCAATTTTATTTAATAGACCTTATAGACCACAAAGTAGGGTTGGTTTTTTTTTTTATGAAATGAGATGGGATATGGGATATTCTGATCTTTTTAAAAATGTCTCTGATATGCTCTTAATGTGCAATATGTTATTTGGCAATAGTTATTTTGAAATGTTCAGCCATTCAATGATGTGAGAATCTTAAAGCAACCTGATTTTCAGTGTTTCTTCTATGATGCCTGGAAAGGCCTTGCTACCTCTGCATTTCTGACATCAGCCTTCTACCTTTTATCTAAAACTTTCCTTTTGTGATTATCCTCTTCTTCAACACTAATTTCCCCCCTCTTTTGTGATTATTTCCATCTGCTAACTTGCATGCTTACAGAATAGTGTATCTTAAAAACAATCAAAACCTTCCTCCATTTTTCTTTTCAGGTACTACTCCATTATTTTTCTTCATCCTCAAAATTAAATTTAATGAGAATTGATTATAAAAGTTTTCATTTTCTAAGATCCCACATTCACTTTGATCCACTCTGAGTGGCTGTCTCTTCTACCATTTCAGTGAGACTGGTCAGTTGTCAAATCCCTAACTTGTCTATGACTCCTTGACAGCACTTATTTCAATTGACCATCCCTCCCTTCCTTCCTTCCTTCTTCCCTTCCTTCCTTCCTTCCTTCCTTCCTTCTTTCCATCCTTCCTTCTTTCTTTCTTTCTTTCACGGGAGAGGGAGAATCAGTTTTATTGAGTTTTTCTTCTGATGTTCCTTGCTCTGACACTTAATTGTGTATGTGGTGCTGGGATTTGAACCCGGGTCCTCATCCACAGCAGGCAAGTGCTATACTGCTGAGCCACCACTCCTGTCCCCATCCCTTCTTTCTTGAAACACTGCCGCTTGCCACTTAAGTTTCAGTTACTCTATATTCTTTTATTCTCCATTTTCATTGGCAACTTCTTTTTACTGTCCTAAGTAGCTATCACCTTCTCTCTCATCCTCTAAATATTGACATATTGCAAGACGTTCTACTGTCCCCCACTTTTCCTAGGAAATTGTTATCTAAATAACCGCCTATTATGGCTGAATCTCATTCTCGTGTCTCTGTCCTGATTTCTCCCTTGACCTTCAGCTTTACAAGTCCACACATTTGTATATAAAATGGACAACTAAACTACATATCCTATATTTCCTCTTCCAGTATCAAAAAAGAGATTCTTGTAGCAATCCTCCAAAAACTTGCTCAGGCACTAGTTTTCCATCTGAGTAAAACTGAGTAACATCCACTCAAGTTATTTGACCTCCAAATCTGGAATTCATTGAAACATTTTTCCTCTTTTGCTAATCAGTAAGAGATTTCTGTAAAACCTCTAATCCTAATTCCAGAAAAACAACTGGAATCTGTCCAGTTGTAACTTTCTGCCTTGCCATGCGCCTTGCCTCTCATTTGAACACCTGGTTTCCCTTTTTGCACTCTTTCCTTCACAATTCATTTCCCAAGGAACAGATGAGCCAAAGTGTGACACTTCCCTTCAATAACTTACTATTTTACTTGTAATAATATACAGATTTCTTATTTGTATCTTGTTTTGCAAGCATCTTTGAGACCTGTCTCCAGCTTCCTCATCAAGCTTCATCCTGACCACTTTTAACTTTACTCACAGAGCTCCTGACCAATAAATAGGCCATCCTTTTCTCCTGGAGGATTTCCAGAATTGGGCCTCCTGCTGGCCTCACTCTCTGACTCCACCAAGCTCCTCATTTGCTTACTGCTTCTTGACATTCAGCTCTCAGCTTTAATGTTGTCTTGTTTAACTGGAATCAGATGAATAATGATTGAAAGAAGGACATAAAGTAATTTTGCACATGATGCAACATTGGAGTTGTAAGAATTAGAACTTATTTCCAACTGATCTCTCTTGCAGACTCACTACTTCTCAGAAAATTTTAGTTTGCTTATTTTTTTTTATATTGGCCATGAGATATAACTACCACGTCAGCATACTTTTACTTACAAAGAAAAGCAACATTAAAAAAGGAATAAAATTTTAAGTACTTCATTTTCTAATATATAGACTTTAACTACATATGTATATATTAACTATATATATTAGTAAATAATATTTAAATTTCAGCATTCCTAATGTTTTCCAAGGAACCTAACAAGTTCAGTTTAATTTAGTACATTTACAAACCTTAGCCTTAGAGCCCTCTCCCATTTTGAAGCCCGTTACTTTGGCTGGGGAATAGAAGTAATAGTAGTAATTTTATTTAGAGATCTTTCATCACATCAACTTCTAGTGGAAATGGGTGTTTGTCATTGGGCCACAGGTAATCCATTTAGTCGATATATGTGCAATGTTTACAAACCAGTTATCTTGCTAGTATTTTCCTTTATCTTTCAGGAAGTTTAAGAGTAATCCCTTTTTTTTTCTTTTAGAAGGGGAAGAAAAATGATTTCCAATAAAGTTGAATTACTTACTGGTATTATATTTGTCATTGTCATATTTTTCCTTCATATTTCGTTTCTTCCTTCATCCCCTTAGAAGTTGTTTATAATTTCATATTCTGTGAGGGAATATTGCTTGAGACACTTCTCACCAGAAGTGAGAATTGGGTTGAAATTTAAACATCTTGGATGAGATATATGTTTGAGAAATCAGACTTTTTATCTTTAATAGTGAAACAAGGATAAGACATTTTTTCCTATGAAGAAAAAATTTACTAGTTTGGCATACAATTAAAGGTTAATAATTCCGTATGAATAAAATATAATAAATAATTAAAGTCATTGGGTAGCCAGTTTGAGCCAGTTACTACCATTAATTACAAACTGAGGGTTGTTCCTTGCAGTGTGTCATTCCAACTAAAATGAGTCTGCCTTTATTTGCTTTTAATATGACTTGTCCTGTAATTTGTATGTACTTAGGATTATATTCTGCTCCTATGAAATTTCAGAGAATAAATTGTTCCTTTAGGGCATACACCCAAATACTTGTTTATAAGAGGTGTGACAGATAATATTGTCACACATATTTTTATAGATGGTATGGATATTCCATAAAGATATCTGGACTATATCAGTGTTAACATATACTTTCTGAAAACTGTATGAGCACACTAAGAATTTTTAGACAAATCTAAATTGTTTCATGGATTTGGTTACTTATGTTTTGTCTGCTTATATAGAACAATGAATACATTTTATATATAATGATAGATAGAAATAGTTTACTTAAATAAATAGCCAAATAGTTTCAGACCGTGAATAAATAAATTTCTATAACACGAGTTTTATATTTTATATCCTCATGAGAACATAGCACGTTAGATTCACTTTCGTTTCACTAATTCCTGCTTGTTGTGTCACCATTATGATACTCATTTGCAAAAATGCATTTTGGAAAACAATCCTTAGTGTTTGGAAACATAAACATTATAGCCATACACACATACCATATGTACTACACACACACACACACACACACACACACACACATTCCCTCTCCCCTAC
The DNA here is from genome assembly GCA_004027875.1 of Aplodontia rufa. Lineage (NCBI taxonomy): Eukaryota > Metazoa > Chordata > Mammalia > Rodentia > Aplodontiidae > Aplodontia > Aplodontia rufa. The sequence goes on along the minus strand of PVKS010022446.1, from coordinate 29,514 downwards.
CCCCATGTAGTATAATTCAAATTGAATATCTTTAAATATCACATTCTGCATTTATCTCTATTGATATAGAAAGTGATCATAGTCACCTTATATGTTTACTAAAACAATACTCAGTAAAGCTTTTTCTGCCCTTGATTACTGCATTCAATTCCGTATGTGGCCTGCCAAATACCAAGCAGAAGCCTGTGAGCTGAAGTGTGAGGTAAACAGCTCACAATCTGCTTTGAAAGCCTAGTGTGTGGGGATGGACATACTGGGGAAAGAGGTGACTTTTTGAAAGTGTTTAGATGGAAGCTAGAGATGTGCATAAAATGCTGTACGTCATCAGAATGCATTTATTCATTTTAAAATCAGGAGAGAAGATGAAAACAAAACCAATAGGGAGTAAGCAGTGGGTAGAACTGAAAATCTGGAAATAGAGTTGCATGGTAACTGATAAGGAAATAAATAAGGTACCATCAGAAAGGGATAATTCAGCTGCATTTAACAAAATTCCACATATAGTTACTGATGTTATGGTCTTGATTGATATATTTCAAATATATATCAATGTTTATTTATAATTTTAATTAATTTATCTAAGTGAGTGACCCCAGGCTATTTATGGTTTAAAATTAAAATATTTTAGGGTTTTTAAGGACTATTTGTAGCTAAGAATTATAGTACATCTTTGCATAAACTGAATTTTAACCTATAGTTTGGAGGTTTTAGTTAAGAAAAAGTTATATATATTTGCATCATGGTTCTGCTTTCAAGTAGAATTTTAAAAATGTGTGTCTATTGAAATGGAATTAAAACACTGATTGTAGTATAATTTATTGAAATTTAGGAATTATATTTTATATGTAAGAGTCTCAGATCTCTATGATATTTCAGAGGATTTTAGTAAGAAATAAAGCTGTGTAATTGCTTTTAAATATTTATTGTTTTGGGCACTCTGTGTTTGTAAGCACCAATAGCATTTATATAAAACAGATAACTGTAGTATAATAGGTATAGTACAAGGCCATTGAAAATAAAGTGGCATTGAAAATGGAGATGGCTACTCTTATACCTGGTTCCTACTTTTAAATATTTACTCAATACTTACATATGCAAAGCATTAGTAAGCATTAGGGATATAGTTATGAGCAGATTTTTATGAGCTTTCCCTTCATAGTCTGATGGGAAGGGAGAGGGACAATGATCAAATAACCATACAAATGTATATGAAGCTATAGCTAAAGTAATTCTACAATTGAGAGGAAGTGTTGCTGGGAGAGCAAAGTACAGGAAGATTTGACAGAGTGAATTGAGCTGGGCTCTGAAAGAAGGCTAAGTGACTATAGACTAAGAGAAGAGGGTGAGTCATGAATGGGAGACTCTAATGGTACAGAGCCTTTGTAAACACGTGATGAAACAAGAAAATGAAGTAGACCAAGATAGCTGGAGAGCAGAAAGCAAGGAGAGGCTGTGACAGAGAAAACGCAAAGGCACTGCAAAGGAGACATGATGGTGTTTTCAATAATTGGTGCTGGAATCACTGGATATCCATGTGCAACAGATAAATGAATAGTAAAGAGGAAAAGAGAAAGAAAGAAAAAAGAAGGAAAACTAGAATTTAAACACAGACATTATATGTTTCACAAAAAATTAACTTAAAATGAACCAAAGTCATAAATCTAAAATGCAAATCTATTAAATTCTTTAAAAATAATAGAAAAATCTACATGAACTTGCATTTGGTAATGACTTTGGAGATACCATTTCATTATCCATGGAACAATGATAAGTTAGACTTCATTAGAATTTAAAACTTGCATTCCGCAAAAGACACTGTCAAGAGAATGAATATACATATATATCATAGACTGGAAAAAATTTGCAAAAAAAAATACTTGATAGAGGATTGTTGTCAAAAACATGAAGAGCTCTTAACATTCAACAATAAAAAAAAATTTTTAAATGGGTAAAATATCTGAACATACACCTCCCAGAGATATATGGATGGCAAATAAAGATGTGAAATGATGCTCAGTGTCACACATCATTAGGGAATTGCAAATTAAAACAACATTGAGTTACCTCTACATGATTAGAATGGTCAACATTCCGAACACTGATAATACCAAATGCTGGCGAGGGTGTGGAAAAACAGGAACTCCTACTCTTTGGTGTTGGGCATGTGAAGTGATAACAGACACATTTGAAGGCAAATTGGTAATTTTTTCCAAAATAAAATATAGACTCACAGTTCATGATTTGCATGCATTGGCATTTTTTTGAGTAAAAAAAAATTGTCTACACAGAAACCTGCACAAAGATGTTAACTCTGTAACTTCTAGACTTGGAAGCAACAGATCTCTTTTAACAGGTGACTGGCTAAACAAAATGTGATACAATCAGACAATGGAATATTATAAGGTGTAAAAAAGAAGCTACCATGTCACCAAAAGGCATAGAGGAAAACTTAAATGCAAAATATTAAATGAAGAAGACCAATTTGAAATGTTTTTGTAAAATATTATTCTAGTTATGTGACATCCTGCAAAAGGTGTGAAAGTATAAAGATAGTGAAAAGATGAGGTATTCCTTGGGTTTAGGAGGAAGATGTGAATAGTTGTAGCACAGAACATTTTTTAGGGCAATGGAAATACTTTGTATGACATTATAATGGAGGATACATGGTATTATATATTTACTAAAGAACACAGAATGTACAACAGTAAGAGTAACTGCTAATATGAATTGTGAACTTTGTGAGATAAAGACATGTCAATTTTGGTTCATAATTTAAGACATGTGGCACTCTGACATTAGATGTTGATGGTGAGCAATTCTGTATTTAGGGCTAGGCAGGAGGTATGTGGGAATATTGCACATTTTTTGAATTTATTGTGAATCTAAAACTGCCTTAAAAAGGACAGTATAAAAATCTTTAAAAAATAGTCAAAATATTTGAATAAAAGTCATCATAAAAGATTTTATACAAAATCTAGTAGGCACATGAGAATGTGTTTAAAATCATTAGTCATTAGGAAAATAGAAATGAAAATAACGCCAAGATACCGGTTTACACCTACTTCACTCATGAATATCAAGCAGACTGACATAAAAAAAATTTGTGAGGATATGAAACAAGGACATCTCTCTAACACTATTGTTAGAGAGCTAGATTTTATTGATATTGACTTCTAATTTATGGAAAAAATGAAATTTGTAATATTTTAATCTTTTAACACTTTTTAAAAATTGAGTGTGTGGTCTCTTTCTTGGTGGATATTTTGTGTGAATTTGATGAGAATGTTCATTCAGCAATTGTTGACAGTGTGTTTTATGAGTATCAATGAGTTGAAAGTGGTCAGTAGTTTACCTAGTGCTTCAGTATTTTTTCATTGATTCATTCATGCATTCTGAGAGAATTGCTAAAATTTCCATCTAGGATTTGAGATTTGCAAGTTTTCTCCTTCTAAATTTTGACAATTTCAGGCCCTCTTCTTCCAATTTTGTTTATTTTGTTTTCTGTCTGCCTGTTATGTGTGTTAGCCTCGTTCTTTGCCTCCCACACACCACTGCAATTCAGTCTCTCTCCAGTGGGGAAACAGATGTACCTGTCCTCTTAATTTTCCAAGTAAAGGACCCAAGCCCCCTTATCAGTGATCACTGGGAGTTTTTCTGATTATTTCCACATCGAATCTTGAGAGAGTTCTCCCAGCGATATGTGGCATTCACCCAGCTTTCTCTTATTTTAAGCAGTGGCAATATTGACTGTCCTCTTGTGCCTTATGCAATCTACTTAGAGGTTAAAGTCCCTTATTGTGTCTACCTTAAGCATCGTTTTGCCATGAAAGGCAGACACTCCTTTAATGTAAACAATTCTATGTGTAAAGTAAAAAGGAAAACACAACTGTGTTATTGTATGTATATGTATTTTTTCATTTCAAGGAAAATGTTTTCTCCACTCTTGGTTTTTCATTTCCCTCTAATGTGAACATACCAGGCAGTTTCATGTCTGGATTTTTCTTCTGTATATTCATGCCTTCTATGAACTCACCTATTTTTATCCATACTCTGTCTCTCATTGTCTTCTGTGTCGGTGTCATTCGCCCTCATCACTCTCTTGAACTCTGGAGACAGTTCTAAATGCTTGACATTTAATTGCCCTTCAAATATTTCAAATTTAACATTTTAAAAACATAGTTTGTTTATTTTACCTTTTAGTTAGTCCAAATATTTTTCTGGTACTGGGACTGATTATAATTTTAGTAAGCTTTTTAACATATATATGGCATAATTTTCAATTTATATTTCATAGAAATGAATCAAAACATAGCCACGCCATTGCTTACTTTAACAAAATATTTTATCAAGTGCCAAATTAGTATTTGTCTGTTTTTCAGCATCATAATAGTATATATTCAAACTACCACACATATAAGTTAAATTGTTTACTATTCTGGCAAGAATTAGTTATTAATTGGTCTGGTTAAATAAGGAACACTGAATGATAACTTGGTAATGTCATCTCAGTTCAATGCTCAAAAGTGTAGGTTAACAAATCCTAAGAGACAAAGTTAAATTAGTTTTAATTGAGCTTTCTATATGACCACTTAAGCACTTACCTTTCCTAAAGTGTCTGATTTTACAGCTAGAATATGCAACCTGTTATCTTCTAATTTCTTTAATTCCCTCTTCTCTTCTTGTATCATTGAGTATGCTACACCTGGGTGAACACAATCAAATGACTTCAGTGTAAGAAGATAAATATCAGTGGGATTCTGTAGGGATAAAGTCAAAGTTACATTGTAGGATGTGTGTAAAGCTTTATGAAATAAATACATTCATTTTTCTTTATTAATTTACATAACACCTTAAAATCTTGAGGTCTAAGATTTTTAGGATGTCATCTTATAGAATGTAATTTTTCTGGTTATGTGTATTTGCATGCACATGCTCTCTCCCTCCCCTGTTATATTCAATACTGTGTCTACTTCTGAGGAAATTCTGTATGTGTTTTATGTGAAGTAAACTTTTTTGCTATCTTTACAGTCTGATCCAGTGACAATATTTAAGAAATAGATGCTGTTTATGCAAATTTCCTAAGTGTATGTAATATCCTTATGCATATGCTATTTTTAAGACCCTTAAAGATATCAACATTAAATAAGAATCAGGGTTATGAAAATACCACTTAATATAATAACAAATTTTATCTTTGCTAAATGATTGAGAAGACTTTAGTACTCACTAGAAATGACATTTCTTTGATATTCAGTTCAATTTTTCAAAAAGCTTCTTTTATTTTAAAACCATTTGAATGGATTTTATTACTTCAGAGACAATATAATTCCATTCAAAGTTATTTTCACTTTAAAAATGATCCTTAAGCTGCGCATAGTGGTGCACGCCTATAATCCTAGAAACTAGGGAGGCTGAGGCATGAGGATTGTAAATTCAAAGCCAGCCTCAACAATTTAGTGAGGTCCTAAGCAACTTAGCAGGATGCTATTGATAGATAGATAGATAGATAGATAGATAGATAGAAAGAAAAATAGATAATTTAAAAAAATGACTAGTGATGTGACTCAGCGGTCAAGTGTCCCAGTGTTAAATTCCCAGTAGCAAAGAAAACAAAACAAAACATTAAATGAGCATAAAAATACATTTAAACTGATTTAAGCTTTATGCAGTGTATACATATATCTAACCTTATTTGATCTCCCATTTATATGTACAACTTTTATGTTTGTGTATCAGTTAAAAGAGATCTTAATATGTGGGATCCAGGTAGATATGGGGTGAACTTTTTCAAGTATTTTCTAAAAGTCACTTTTTTGATTCATTGATGAGGATATTAGCACTTTGATAAAAGTTATTTGCTTTGGCAAAACTAACCATTGCACACATGCTAAACTATAACCATCAACAATAAGACTAAATTACAGTTTCAAGAAGTAAATTTCAAGACTACTTTATATACAAGAAGACTTTGATTTTTAGCGTTGTTGCTTATAGTAGTCAGAAGCGTGAAAACCAATTTTAAATAATAAGGTCTGTGCTATTACTGATTTAATTGGAGAATACACTTTACAATATCTTCAAAGAAATTTTCTTGTCTCTATTTTGGATAGTCCCACTTCATAGATATTTGGATAGAAGTGTGTCAAAACACACAATCAGGCATGTAATTAGGAGCAAGTGCCATTGTAGGTAGTCCCAAAACACCTTTTTGATTAATGTTTTTAAGTTTTTTCCTGACATTTTTTATCTTTGACATAAAGTAGTAATTCAGAAATACTAATGCTATATATAAAGGAAGAGTATAAATTGAGATTATTATAGTAACTCAATGATATATTATAAAAAAGGGTATTTCCTGTGGGGTGGTCCAATTACAAAATAGTAAAACAGGAACAAAACACAATAAAGTGGTTTTTTTCTATTTGTTTCAGTAAGTTTAGCACAGCAGGGATTGTGGCATTGCTTCTGGCTGGTGTGTCAAATCTGCAATTTGAAATGTAACTGCAAATGGGAATTATTTTAAAGACATCATATATAAGCTAATAACTTTAGCCATATAAATGAGATAATTATACAGCATTTAATTTATTTAATTTTTTTCTTATAATAATTTTGTACATTCAGTTTGAGAAAATAATGTGTTCATTCGAAAAGGTTAATAAACATGTATGTTAAAGACATGTTTAGAAATAAACTTCAAATCATTTCAATGTGGTCTTTGGCTAAATCCTTTTTTTTTTTTTTGGTGCTTTCTATTCCCTTGTCTACATATCCATCTTAATGAGCAAATTCAGTTTTGTTTGAGGAATGATTTTATAGATGTTATGAATTAAGCCAATAAGCATGACACAAAATTAATATAGGATCCTATAGAACTTTTGAAAAATAACTTGAAATCTCTTTAAGACCACATCTTAGACTATAGAGTAAGAAAATAAATATTAATTATTATATTGATTTGTAGAAATTTAACACCTTTTTAATTTTTAATGGAAAGAGGTCTAGAGAGTCCAACCAATGTAAGAAGGATAAGTAGGAGAGCTGGGATGCCTATCCTAAAAAAACAGGTAAGAACCTGAAAGAAACCTGTGAGTCTTGAAGAGAGATAGTAGGGAATCTTGGTAACAGAAATCTGAGTGGTAGATCTGAGGTGCAAGAAGAACAATGATGCTTTGAACTGTGGCCCCGGCTTCCAAGTTGCTCCACATGTATTTTGTGTACAAGTTCAGGGCTTGTACCGGAGAAGAGGTGACTCTGCACCTGTATGAAATGTATTGACTTAGTGGTTCCTGGGCATACGGGGCATTGTTGAGTCTGCAAATGAGGAGACATAAAATAAGTGCAGGCAGAAACTTTCAGTCTTGCCCTCTGACACCATGGCAGTTCTTTTTCAGGCAGAAGAAAGATTTGTCTTAATTAAGACTTAGGTTCGTATGTTCATAATTAAATAGTTTTAAAAGCTTGAAAGATTGCACTAGAGCCAACTGTCAGAGTTGTGCTGGATCTAACTGCAAAGTTATCAGAAAGGTGTTTCTCTGCCAAGCGCTTTGACTGGGAAGTCCTGAACAGTGCGACTCTGTGTCCTTACCTCCCAGGTGTACATCAGCTGGCTGTAATCTAGTTTCTTTTTACCTTATAGTCTGTCAGACATAGGGCCTTTTACAAAGTAAAAGGTTAATGATATATTCATGTATTTTCATTTTAGATATTTTGTGTTTTGGTATTTGTCATTTATTTTCTGTTTTCATCAAAAGATATTAAAGATCTATTAAATTATTTACATGGAAATTAGTACTGATTGAATAATAAATGATATTTTTCACTTATTTCAAATTACACAAATAACAGAGGAGTACAGGAAGTTTAAAAAAACTTGACAATCATTGAGTAAACAGAATATAGAAAAAAAATGAAGGAGAAAAATGGGGCTTTCTTTTGCTGTTGCCTCTGCTCCCAGATATATACATGCTTGACTTTTCACATTCTGTTGTTCTCAGAAATGTGACATTCTCAGACTTGCTTTCCTTGACTACCATGTGAAAGCCTAACCCAGTCTATGCCATCAGTGCATCTTATCTATCTCTCATTATTTCTTCCTTCCCTAAGACTTACAACTACCTTATATAGTGTACTTCTTATTTGTTTATCTTTAATTCATCTTCCCAATAAAATGTAAGCTCCATGAATATAGGCAGTTGTGTATCTTTGTTCACTGTGTATACCCAGCACATAAGACAGTGGACATGGCAGATTCTTAATAAGTATATGTTGAATGAATGAATAGGCTTAATGGATGCATAAGTCCAGAATTATGGTCAGAGTGGGTCTGTATAAATATGACAAACTGGGTATATCAGTAATATGAGTGTGCAATGAGACAAAGAAAAGAGCACATCAGAACCCCAAATAGACTTTCTCCTCTCAGTTTTTCTTATCAAGTATTTTGGTCAGAATGAAGAAAGTTAGCTAGAACACTTATGCTACTCTTGGTTATGATATTTTGCACATTTTTCTTGTTTTTAATGACCTTGACACATTTAAGGATTGCTAGTCAGGCAGGTATTTTTTTAGATTGTGCTATGTCTGAAGTTATTTCTCATGATTAGATGGTTATAGGTTTTTGATTGGAAGCCCATTGAGGTAAATTGTACCCTCAAGGCGTCATGTCAAGGGTGCATACTCTCAGTACTCATGTTTGATGCTACCCTTAAATCACCTGGCTAACTTAGTGCGTTTCACTTCTCTCTACTTATTCTTTTGCTTTTGTGCTTTTTGCAAGGAAGTAACTATGAGCAGGGTATTCTTAAGTACTAGGGATCTGTGCTGTACCAGTTTGAGAGCAGCATGTCTACATAAACTTTTTGGAATTTCTCTGCAAGGGGATTTGCCTGTTTTACCCACTTATTTATTTAGTCTTTTGTTTATACAAGTATGACTTTGTAAATATATTTTATACTTTGGGCTGTAATCTAGTATTTATTATTTGCTCAAATTGTTCCAGCTGTGGTCATTTTTAGTTATTTTGCTTGGCTCCTGTGTTCCTTTAATATATCTTAATCATAGGAGAAGAAGTTAAAGTTATAAGTGTGTGATCTTGGAGAAGGTGGAAGGAAAGGGAGTTCATTTACTTTGTTGGGATTCATTCATTCTCTTTTGAAAGGAAGAGGGGCTGAAGCCCTATTGGGATGAAAGGCAGCACTATTTGGCAGCACCTTAAGAAAGCATTAAATTTTTTCCACGAAGTAGAAAGGAAGGTTATCTGCTCCTTACCAGGATGAAGGAATGGAATAGGATGAGCTTGGGAATCAGAAGAGAAAGAAAATGTGAGTTACTCAGAAATTGGAAGATAAGAACATTTTAAAGAGTTATTATGGAAAAAAGAATAGGAGATTGATCAAAGAAATAAGCTCTATTGCTATGGGTGTTGAGATATCAGTAGATTCATGGCAGTGCTGATACCTAATGCCAGTTTTGGGCAATTGTGAAGACTTTTTTTCTGTGGACAAGGAGGTTTTCATCTAGAATTTCTAAGGCAGGCATGATGGAAGAACTAGCAAGGGACTAGATAGACATCTTTATAGGAGCTGACTTGAAATGATTAAAAATAGAGTAAAAATACTCTGACATGAACTAAATGGATAAAGAAAAATTGGGAAGTCAATAGTAATAGCAATAGATGTACTTTGCTGCTTACCTACAGAAAGTACCCAGAACTTTTCTACATACTTTACATATATTTACTCAGGTTTTATGACAAACTTATGAGGTGTAGGTATTGTTATTACTTAAAGTGTTATTTTTGCCTTATTTGAGATTAAGATCAGATTATATATGTAAAAGATGGCAACTGTGGATTCAAAGCCTTTGATAGTCTAGTTCTTGTATTTTCACTTTAAGCACTTAGTTACACAGAGTGCATAACAGAGTTCTTCCGGAGCCTAGGTACCTGTACTGATGGGGGAACTGAGCAAGTCAAATGGGAGGTTTGGAGATTGGTGTTGGAGAAGCGGGATGTTTGAATTAGTAAATTCAGAAAGAATATGTGGAGGTGACAACAAGGTTCTGTTCTTGGCAATGTGAACTTTTTTCTACTGTCCTCCAATGGAACAATTCATCACTGCAGGTATAAAATACTTTTGTTGCACTTACTGAAGATTATCTCTTTCATGTACAATTTTTGAAACAAAAGAGTTCTGATAAGACATTGAGCCCTTAGTAATTTTGTTATGGATTGTTAAGAAAATGGGTTAAAGTATTCTCAGTGAAAGCTCCACAGGAGAGCATCTTGAGGTACAATCTCCAGAAATTGGTCAGACTGGGATAAAGACCAAAATCACAGAGTAGCAACACATGTTTATTTCAGGTTATGATGGATCACGTAATTTGTACTTCACCTTGTTATTTCAGATAACTAGCATGGACTTTCAGAAGGTGATCTTTTTTCAGGATAAGAACCTATTCATGGAGATACATTTTTGCCTTTAAAAATATTGTTGTATACTTAATAAGTTCCTGAAAATTTTGCTAATTGATCACATAAACCAGGTCCACTTTAAATTGCAAGGCTAATCATTAGTGTTTCCTAAGAAGTACTAAAGTTCCTCAAATGTACAAGCTTCATGGGAATCTTACTTGTTATAACAGGCCTCTGTATGGTTCTATGGGGTGAGTAGAGGTGTTTCATTGAGGAAACAGTATAGGTTTCCAGTCCCACTGTAACATAAGCACATATTGGCCTGTGCGAAGACCCTGCAGAATGCACTGTGGTAAAGCTTGGTGGAGAGATGAGTCTCAGATAGGATTAGACTTGTTTCTTTGTTGTAGAAATAAAAAGGAATATTATATTAATGATAAGAAGCATCTAAGCAGATGGAGACATACTCTCTATCCTTTATTTTGGATGGAAAATGGAGTTTCAAAAAGTTCAGTTGTTTGTAGGTAGGAACTGTCATATGTGGCAGGGCTGGAACTTATACTCCCATCTGTCTAACTCTGAAGTCTGTTCCTTTTTCAGTACTAACTTCATTACCTAGTATATAGAAAACACTTCAGTGTTTTTAAATGTAGATGGACTATGTGAGATGGAAGGTGAAGAATTTAATCACTTCAATGAATATATTTTAAAGCATATTAGATATGATTATTAAGTAATTTATAACAAAAGCACAAATGTGTATTGCAACCGTTCAGTATTTAAATACTGTGAATGAATTTTCTTGTTCCTTCCTAATAATAATCCTTAAATGTAGGAACTATTGTTATACCCATTTTATGTGTGAAGAGAAATTCAAATGGGTAAGAAATGTTCCCATGATCATGTACTTAGTGATACATTTATAATAACAGACTACTTCAATATTGCCTACACTGTCACAGGTAATTCTTCTGTTGGGCAGTGGTTTATTAGCCTGCTCTGTAATGATCCTAGTGTGGCTTGTTGGTTATAAGAATTTTTTAAAAATTGCATGGTTCAGATTCTTAATTATCTTTTCTAAAACAATTGCAAAGACAGTAGTAAGATCTGAATGAGATTAATAATTATGGAGACATAGATGTCAGAGCAGTGGACTGTAGATATACATTAGTGCTATGTCCATATTAGGAGAATGGCCAAATAAGAATTTTGAAGATATTTATTCACTTGTTCAACAAATATTGGAAACCTACTATTTCCAATAGGGGGGCAGATAAGATCCAGTAAACTTATCTTATCTGACTTAACTCTTCCACTGAAGTTGTCAGAATCTAATATTCCCTGACATTAGTTGTTTCACTTGAAAGAAATCTATGATGTACCAAAAAAAAAAAAGAATTTTTAGTAACTATTTACTTTGCATTGCATAAATAAAGGAAATATTTGTCAAAAATATAAATCATAGGATTCAGTCATATCTCTAGATATGTTTTAGTCATCTCAGAAGCAGAAAATAGATTTTAAAAAAGGCTTAGAATTTGCTAAGGAGTTCTTACTTTCTATCTGAAAAATGGCAAGATAGTGTCAGTCTTACGATGCTTGGTTTAGCACAGGCAAATAAATATTAACTAATATAAATAGTATACCCAGCCAATTTATTACCATCTGAAACTATATTTGGCCTGGAAAGATGAAAGGTGGGTGGGATGAACCAGCACAGCCGACCTCTGCCTCTGGTTGTTAAGCTGTCAGCAGCTTGGGATGCATGATCTTTTAACTAAACACCTCTAATTCAGGATTTCTTAAAATGTCATACAGGTATGCTTTTCATTTTAATGTAATCTCTCTTCAAAATTCTGTGCTGAAAGAGAAGAGAATAAAAGTAGGTTATCCTTTTGGTCGGTGTTCAACTTTTCCTCCTGTGTTTTGTAGTTAGTAGGTGGAGTAGCTGTTCTTCTTCACTGAATTTCCTTAAGCAAAGTTGTTTTAAGAATGTGACTGGTGTGTTTGTTTATACCTCAGGGTTGCCTGGCTATCAGCTGCATGCATGCTTTTCTTTGAAGCATATATGTTTGTGTGAGTGTATGTATACTTTTGTGGGACCTCTAATCATGTTGTAATAATTTTGAAGATAAGAAGGCTCTGTTGCTAAATATAAATTGGTAATTTGATCATTACTTGCTATTCATTTGAGTTAGTTCAATAAATACATAATGGACAGTGAAGAGAAACAACTTATTATATATATATATATATATTTTTTTTTTCCTTTTTGTGGTACTGTGGATTAAACCCAGAGCTTCCTGCTTGCTGAAAGGGCGATCTAGCACTAAGCTACACCTCCAGCCCCAAAGGGATTTATTTTCCCTTTTCTCTTTTTCTCCCAGGGCTGGGAATAGACCCCAGGGCCTTGCATATGCTAGGCAAGCACTGTAGTGCTGGGCTGCATCCGCCAGCACTGAAAGAACTGCCTTGGTAAACCATGCAGCTTTTCCAGGGGTGTTTGTTATGTTATGTGTATTTAGATAGAAGCTTTTTCTGTATAATCAGGTTGCTGCTGCCCATTTTACTGCCAAAAATTCCTTCTCTATGGTAGCATAACACTGTTACCAAGGGAACAGCTTATGGCTGACAGATAGAGTAGAGCCACAAATTAATTTCACAGTTATCAGGATATAGGGTGATAACAGTAACGTGAGCTACTGTGAAATTACCATTGTTCCCAGGGAGTTACAGTGTAATTATTACTTTTGTGGTAACTAAGCAAATAATTCGCATCACTACTCCTGGGCGTTTATTCTCTCTTCTGTTCCTCTGTCTTCCCACTGTCTGTGTCTTTCCCTTCCCTTCCTATACGTCCATCCTTTATTGGTTGAGGATCCACCTGTTCCTTTTTCCATAAACACCAGTATAGATTGCTTTCTACATTGGCATTAAGGAAGGATTATGGTGAAGTAAGGTCAAGATTTTATAGCTCAAGTGTATAATTAGGATGTTCATTTACATGAAAGACGTAAAGGACTAAAGCAGAGAAATCCCTGGTATAGTGAGAAGATATTTTGCATTAGTGATCAAAGTAGACTGATACATTCCAACTTTAAAGTCAAATCCATGTTTTATATAGAGGATTAAATTTCATGTTATGAAAAGCACTGGAATAAAATGAATACCTAGTTTCCTTCTCCCTTGCTCTGTGACCTTCAGACAGGGAAAATGACCTCCTGAAATTGTAATACTTCCATCTATAAAATGGGATAATAATAACCTACCTAACAGAATTGGTATGTGGCTTAAAGGAGATATGTGAGAAAGTGAATTTTAAACTGCACAACACAAAAAGGTTTTAAGTTATTAATATCATTACTGTATCTATGAAGATGTATTGCTTGTTAAAAAGCTGCTCTAATAATAGGAGGAGAGGTTTTATAGGGACATGGCAAAATAATAATAGCAATATAGGAAAACAGCCATTTTATTGCATTTGATTAGCATAAGAAATAGTATTTCACTATATCTAGGGCACAACAAAATGATATATGTGATCATTAAAATTTTACAGTGATTTTTGTAAGGAAATTCTAGAATGAAGCTCAACTATTATACAATTTTTTTGGGCTTGTGTACTTAAAATAAAATTTACCCATTGATATTAAATAATAGTTTAGGTGTATATATAGCATTTTTATTACTTAAAAATAAAAATTACAATGATGAATGTACATTTAATTTTAATTGTCCACTAAATCAAAAAGTGAAAGTGTTGAAATGAGGGTAAAAGTCTACAAAGACTGGTGGAGTTTAAGAATGTTTGTTCTAATGGTGTTGGACAAACTGGACAGCCATTTGTAGACAACTGAAGCTGGATCCTTATTTTTCGCCCTGCACAAAAATTAAATCAAAATGGATCAAAGACCTGGATATTAAGCCTACAACTTTAAATTTGCTAGAAAAAGAGTCAGGTCAACACTACACCTTATAGGAGTCGGCAGCTTCTTCCTTAACAAAACTCCTATGGAGCATGCTGTAAAATCAAAATTAAATGAATGGGATGCAATTAAACTAAAAAAGTTTTTGCACAGTTAAAGATCTAGTCAAGAGCATCAAGAGAGAACCTACAGAATGGGAGAAAAATTTTGCCTGCTACACCTCGGACAGAGGGCTAACATCCAGAATTTACTGGGAACTAAAGAAACTAAAGTCCAAACTCGCAAATAATCCAATCGATAAATGGGCTAAAGAACTCAAAAGGAACTTCTCTCCAGTGGAAGTCCAGAAAGCCCACAAATATATGAGAAAATGCTCTACATCATTAGTTATAAGGGAAATGCAAATCAAAACTTCAATGAGATACCACCTCACTCCTGTTAGAGTGGCAAA
>PVKS010022446.1:0-14623 GCA_004027875.1 Aplodontia rufa | reverse complement strand
ATGGGAAAAGAGGAACACTATTACACTGCTGGTGGGACTGCAAACTGGTTCCGCCACTATGGAAAGCTGTATGGAGAATCCTCAAAAAATTAAGGATGGAACCACCTTATGACCCAGCTATCCCACTCCTGGGAATTTTCCCAAAAGAGTTAGAATCAGCATATTATAGTGATGTGGCTTTATCAATGTTTTTAGCAGCTCAGTTACTAGGTTATGGAACCAACCCAGATGCCCCTCACTTGATGAGTGGATACAAAAGCTTTGGTACATATATACTATGGAATACTAATCAGCCATTAGAGAGGACGATATTATGTCTTTTGAAATCAAATGGATGGAGATGGGTAGAATTATGCTTAGTGAAGTCTCACAATCTCAGAGACTCAAGGGCCGATTGGTTTCTCTCATCTGTTGATGCTAGCATATATGGGGAAGCAGTAGGGCTGACGGCTAACCTAACAAAACTGCAAATTTAATGAATTTCAGAGTAATAGGGGGATGACTCTATAGGATATTTGGAGGTGTAGGGAGGGGTTGGGGAGGGGGTAGGGTATATGAAGAACTCATAGGAGTCTGGAGATTGGGAAGATGGGGGAACCATCCCAGGTGATGTCATTCCTCCATGAACTACCCATTTAATGCATGAGTTCTTCTGGGGGAAACTGCAACAGGTAAAACCCAAGCTGGTTATCCATGATCTGGCTTTTCCCCTCGATAACAAAGTTTATATCCATTGATTGCTACTGTTTTGATAATGTTCCCCCCTCAACTGTATTTCTATATTCTTCTAATAAAAAAACAAAGACAAAAACAAACAAACAAACAAACAAAAAAGGAATCCCTGGGACTGGAGCAGTGGCTTGGCGGTTATGGCTCTTGCTCGGAATCCGTCAGTACAGGGGTTCAAACCCCAGAACCAACGTACACAACTAAGTGTCAGAGTAACAAAAGCCATGTGAAAAACTCAATAAAAATTGATTCTCTTTGAAAAAAAAAAGAATGTTTGTTCTGATTCTTTGCTTTAACTGTACTATGGTCTTTATCCTCTTTTAGTTTGCTTCTTAGGTATATTTCATGGATTCTCTTAGTGGGATCAGCATATGACTTACAGTTAACATTTGTCTGTAGGAGTTTAAAATATGATTATATATTTACTTGTCATTCTGTTACTATCAATTACATGTTCTTAGCATTTGGAAAACTGATGCATGATGGATTGAAATAACTTGATGAAACATGTAGTTATGTATACCGACTGAATTAATGAATTGTGGTGAATATGGTTACCTCTTGTTGCTGAATATGTTCCTAGAGACTGTAGGAAATGAAGAATATTCATTTTGAATTTGCCAAATACTGTTAGCTTTTTACAAAGTCATACAAAAAAGGATGACTTTTACTGAGTTTTCTTCTCATCCTATTAATCAAGACTTTTTTATTATTTTAATAACACACGGGAGGTGTGATATTGTTGTGACTCAGTTTCATCATCTGTAAAGTGGTCCTAGTGAAGCTGCCATTTAGTAAAGACTAGGTGAGAAAATATGTATATAAGGGTATTTAGCACAAGGAAGGTTTGATGCAAACCAAAAGTTCAGTAGCAATGTTTCTCCCTCACCCCTCTCTTTATTTCTTTTGCTTTTTGAGAGATGGGCAATGCTGGTGTCAGAGAATGCATGTGATTAAGGTCTTGTGCTGATTCCTCCTGGCTAGTGGGCATACAACATACAGTCATTATTTGAAATTCTCCATTCTATACTGTATTATGACTATGCATATTAGAGTTTAGCAGACAGAAGGTTCTCTTCAGCGTAGAAGTATTGAGAAGCATGAATCCATTTCCTTGGAGAAAATTTTTTTTTAGATTTGTAATTTTCTGAAATTGTTTCTTAAATCCAAATTATGAGCACCATGCTTCATAAAGTGGTAGAAATTTTAGATTTCCTTTTTTCCCATTATTGATGTACTTTCCATATTTCTATTTCATCCCCTCCATAAATAACAAATAAATATCTCTTAAAATATTGATATAGCTGAATCTTTAAGTGCACAGAGTTTGGTGATGAGAGTAGCTTCAGGCAGGTGTATAAATGTTTTTTTTTAATGTTTATTTTCTTCTTGTCCACAGTGAGATAAATTACCTTAGTCTGTTCACTATCATCTAAATATTACTTCTCAAAAGAAAGGAGATTTAAAAATAGTATAAAGTATTATACCTAGGGTTAACTGATCCACAAGCACATAAAATCATAGTTTCCCTGGAAGCTTTCTGCATTACTGCAAATGCAAATTTCTTACTTCTTTAAAAATATTTTGCACAGCTATACTGAAATAGACCATGAAACTTGTTCCAACATTCTAATGCTACAGTTGCAAAAACAGACCATATTGGTCTCCCAGTTAAGTAGAGGTTTCAGTGGTTTTGGTTTTGTGAAGATGTTTTCTCTCCTGAATCATAAAGTGAGTCTAGCAGCTCTTAGCTGGGGGTGGAGGAGTTCAGGGGGCATTTGGAAATGCGTGGAGGCATTTTCACTTGTCATAATGATAGGTGTGTGCTCTGTCATTTTATACGTGGGGTCAGAGATATGACAGTGCTGTAGAAAGCATTTCACAAAAAAGGAAGAATTAATTATTCCTCACAAAATGTGAATTGTGCCTCTGGAGAAGCTGTGGGAAATCTTGATGTCATAGGAGATAAATCTGTATTTATTTCCATTGTATATTGAATTCTTATTTAGACCCACTTAAATGAACCAACTTTTTTTTTGACTGAGTGTATAAACATTAACAAAGAAGCTGTAAGCTCGGCAGAATAACTTATTTATTCATAAAATGTATTTAATTTTTATTATAGCTTAATAGATAACTAGAAATCTATTTTTTGATTGCAGGTTATATTTAAAAGGAAATATTACCATGTGATAAATGTAGGTATTATTTAATCATCTCTACAAATTTGATTGAATTATTTATTGATTTTTTTTTCCAAATAGACTATCTTGAACTCAGTGGAATGTCCTTCTTGTAATCCTGTTTTTTTCATTATGTGCCCTCACATTAGTTCAGTGTTTTGAAAAATTTTGAGTAAAGAAGATATATGGAGTAAAACATCATATCCAAATGATATGAAAGCATAGAAAATAACTCCACTGTTTTTACTTTTCCAACATATGTTATTATCCACATTTTTCAGAAAAATAGAATGCATTCAGGCAATTTCTCTGAAACAAATGTCAAAAAAGTAAGAGAACTATATAAATCACATTATGACAGAATTTTCTGTGCCCTCCATGGAAGCATTGTATTTTTTGTTTGGAATGCATAAATTCTGTAGAAAATCAGTTCTCTCCAGGGTCCTCTGATGCAGAATCCCTCTAGGCTTTGTACCATCCTTTTCAATATGTTTAAGAAAGAATTTTTAGAGGCTAAAATACTAGTATCACTGTTCTCCTTATATAAGAAAAATGTCCTCTTCCAGCGGAGACTTCTGTTTACAAAGACTGTAATTCTTAAGTCAGTTGAGTCTTTGAGTCATGCCTCCTTTGGGCATAGACTACCTTGGAGACAAAATTTTTTCTCCATCTCCATAGCGTTCACTTTTAGAAATTGTTAGTAGGCAGTGTAAAGATTCTTGAGGATTTCCTAAGGGAAGTCACTGAAAGGTTAAGAGTGAATCCCAAGTTCCTGTTAATGTGGATTCTCCTTAGCCTTGTTCCTTAGAGCAGCCCCACCCACACAAACTCTGGGTTACAGGGTGGCTGCTTCTCTGGGTTTTCTTGTTTGCGATCTTAAAGTCTTTCTTCTTCATTTTTTCATAACTATTTATGTCTATTCAAGACTTAAAGCAATTATATAACCATTTTAAGTTAAGGTTTCTTGATAGTAACTGTACACATAGTGTGTTAGTTTTTAGGTAATGAAATTGATTTATTTGCAGACATAGAATCCTTTTGGAAGTATATCTGAGAAAACATATTTATGTTGTACTTTATTTTGTTATTCAAATATTGGTTTTCTGGGGAACTCAGAAATTTGAAATAGCAAAAGGAATTCAGGCCAGCATGAGATCCTATGGTCTGGGAAAGCAATATGGGAGGTGAGAAAAAAGCAGGATAAACAATGGGAGTATTTAAATTTTACTGAATATCTGTAATAAGTAATATGATTTTTTCTCTGGGGGAAAAATTCATATTTATAAACTATTTTTCCGAAAGTTAAAATACTAGAAATTACCATACAGGGTTTTGTATCTGACTAATCAATAGTAAACTTGTGAATAATAGCTATCATTAAGTTTTACAAAAGAAAGAAATGCTGTTCAAGGATTAATGGTTCCAGGACAATCAGAAGCATATCATTAAATCATTTCTCAGATGAAGCAGTTTTGAGGGAGGCTTAACTTGTAGATCCCAGTTATATTTGTTCCTGAAATATGTATTAATATTATGTGGATGGTGCTTTAAAAATTTTACTACTGGATAGTTATAGATTAATTGAATACCAAAATTGGGGCAGTTATGTGGAATGTGGTCAGATTTGGGATCACCATGAAGCAACTACTGCTTTTGGGTATAGTTGCTGTACCCCTAATGCAGGCCACTTCACCTCTTGACTCATTAAGACATGCAAGATGCAGAATTTCATGTTAAATTTGGGAATAGATCTTGTGTTTTTACCTTTGTACTGTGATTCAGCCCTGCATGAGGTTTCTTGGGGGTTTGCTTTTTGCCTTCTACTAGCTGATTATTTTTAGAAAACTCAGGTTAGGTTCTGTGAGCCTACACATTCCATGATGGAGTTTTGATCTTTATGTTGGTTTATCTATTGCTGTATAACAAACCATCCCAAAACTCGGTGGCATAAAACACTGGCAATTATTCTTTCTTGCAATTTTGTCATTTGGCTGGACTTAGTCGGTAGTTCTCCTGGTCTTGCCTAGGCCAGCTCATAACAATTTTGGTGATATGAGATGTCATCCTGTGCTGATAGAATTAATATGGTTGGTTCTACTCACTTGGCCCACAGTTGGTTCCAGGTTTTCACTCAGGTATGTTTGTTCTCCCCCACATGGTTTCTTACTAGTCAGCTAGTCTAGTACTATACAGAATAGAATTTTGAGTGTAAGAGAGCAAATGTGGAAGTTGCCATATTTCTTTAAAACTAGATTCAGAACTAGTACAGCATTGCTTCTGCATGTATGTTTATTGCTCATCAAAACTCATCAAAGTAGTCCAGATTCAAATGGAGGAGAGACAGACTAATTCCCTCTCTCTCTCTCTCTCTCGGAGGGACAGAGAAAGAATATATCAACTTTCTATAGTTTTTCATGTGGCTTTCATTGCTCTGAAATTTTATTGTGTACCTGGTGCTGGGGTTTGAACCCACATCCTTGCATTTGCCAGGAAAGCACTGTAAACTGCTGAGCTACTGCTCTAACCCCCAGACTTGATCTCTTAATGGAAGAAGCAGGATATACAAATAGGGACAGGAGAAACTGTTGGCCCCTTTGTTGGAGAAACTCTACCACATATTACTAGTAAAGTAGTTACATTTTTTTTTGCAGTTGTTTTTTCAATTGCCTATTTCCCCACTATAGTATTTTTTTTAGAAGAAGTCTTATTATTAAACTCTGTCTTTTAGGTGTGGGCAACAGGTGACCAATAAAGGTCAATGAGACAATGATCTCTATGTAGAAGTTAACAGTAATTGTTAATATATATTTTAGTGCTTACATGCCTACTACTTGTTTTGGAAAATAATATTTGGAGAATTATTAACTGTGTTTAAAAGAGCTCTATTATTACCATAGTTTTATTCAGTTGAATTTGTTTGTTCTGAATTTCCCCACAGATTTAGCTTTTTTTAACAAATGAAGTACATCATAAAAATTGCAGGAGGATCATTATTTTGAATTTGTATCTTAGACTTACAGACTTTGCCAAGAATTGTTTTTTAAAGTGTTTGCTACTTCTCTGCCTAAGGGTAAGTTGAAACTTGTGAATAGGCTTCTTTCTTCCTCTTCATGTGGACAGACTAGCAGGGGAACACTGCTGGGGAAGACAGCCACTCTTTTAAATGCACACTAATGGTGCAAGTTGGCAGGGTAAGCCAGCAGTTATGATAGGGCACCTTGAAGTTTCTTTCTTTCCAAAGTGAGAGAGAGAGAGAGAGAGAAAGAGAGAGAGAGAGAGAATCAATTTTTATTGAGTTTTTCACACGGCTTTTGTTGCTCTGACACTTAGTTGTGTACGTGGGTGTTGGGGTTTGAACTTGTGTACTTGCACATGCCAGGCAAGCGCCATGACCGCTGAGCCACTGCTCAGCCCCAAAGTGTTATTATGATCTATTTTAATGCTTAATATGAAAGTCTCACTTACTCCCTTTTACTTTAGCTGTAGATACAATTATGTCTTGTTATGCTTTCAAGTATTTTCAGTGCCTAGATGTAGTGTCCTGCTGGGAAATCTAAAAAATAAGAGGGGAGATTTTATTTTGTTTCTGATTTAGGTGTTTCTTTTGTGTGTGTATATATAACTGGAAATGTGTAGTGGACTTTTCTGTAGTTGAATAAAAGGTTCAATTTTCTCATTACTATTGTATGGAGAATAGAAGACAGCATAAATATTTTAAGGACTGTTCTCAGTTCACAGTGGCCTGTGTGTTTTTTCTTCCCAATCCAGGGAAATAAAGCATAAAAGATGAAGAAGTGATTAACTAATCTAGAAGTTAGGAACTTCCATGCAAAAAGAGAACAGTTCCCACCATTTTCCCCATCAGTAGTTATGCTATCATTAGCTTTTTACTTCCACCTGAATTCTTGCAGGTATAAGCTATATTTTAACAAGCTTTCCTTTTGCAAATTTTTTGCTATTTTTAGGTCAAACAAAATAAGTGATAACTGCTTGTTGCCAAGATAGCGTAAGTTAACTTATTGGCCTCAGAATGTGTAAATTAATATCAGCCCTCAGAAATCACACTCTTCAGCCTTACAAACATCCTACTGTTTAGGTGTAAACTTCAGGTGTCTATTCTGCCTCATTCAGTGAAGAGTAAATAAAGTGTCTAATACTCATATCTCCTAGGCAGGCCCTAATCTTGTATGTGAGCACATTTCTACTTTGAAGAGGATGAATATTTAATGGATGTTCTCTTGGTGTAAAATAAGATAATCTTTGACAGATGATCATTTTAAATGAGAATATTACAATAATTTAGAGTGGACAGGCACATTTTGTCTTTGTACTTTAATAATATCATTACAATATAGGGCAATGTCTTAATGTACAAATGAAGGCCAATTACAAGACACAAATGTCCATATTTTTAAATATCTTCCTGTTTTCCTCATCTGTACTTAAGAGAATACATGGATTTCATTAGAAACATCATTATTTTTTGAGGCATCCGATATCCTGTTTGTTAGAATTGATAGAGTGGACGTTACTAATAAACATATAATAAGGGAAAGAAATGCTTTTCTAAAAATCATTTTTTTTCTTTTTAGAGTACTAGGATTTAAATGCAGTTCACTTTCTAGGATTGTTTTAAGTTTGTTGGGAGAGAAGTTGAATCTTTGGTTTTTTAATTTGGCTGAGGCATATCGTTGACCTTAGAGTTAAAGGCCAAGTTGGGCATGTATCATTGCAGTCAGCAGTCTGTTACCCATAAGGAAAGGTCATCTTTCTCTTTGACCACATAAAAATCTATTAATAAACATGGGATGTTTCATATACTTTAAACTTACTGCACATTTAGGTTCTGTTCATGTTTAGAGAACTGCTCTAAAAACATATGGCATGAAAGACTGTTGATGGATGGGTGTCATTGTGTAAAAGAAAGCTTCGAATCACATATGTGTGTGCAAGCAGTTATTTTCTTCCATTTGTGAAATACTACTTTAAGTATATATTCAAATTGAATAATATGCATAGCATAGAACAATGGGTCAAACTGCTGTTTCTGATACTCAGAGGCAACGTGTGTTACATATTGTATCTACTGTGCATCACCAGTAAAAGAGAAAGATCCTTCTTTTATTCATTAAAGGTCTCTTAAAATATGTTAAATGTTTCCAAAATGACCAGTGAAATATGAATTGAATGCAATGTTTAAACTTTTGTGGTGTTTGAAGCTTGTTGGAAATATTAGTATATTTTTGCTGTGCCGCTGTTTCTTTGTTTCTACAAATTAATGTCTGAGTTAGGTATATCCTCATTTAATGATTTTACTAAACAACAAGATGTGAATCTAATTCTCATTAAAGCACAAAATTTTAATAAATGTGTTTATGCTTATTGAAATCAGAATACCATGAAATTATAAAACATTACCTTTTCCCAATACCTTATTGCCTTTCTTACTTTTAAGCATAGTTGTACATTATTTTTTTTGACACAAAAGTAATCAATACAGAGAATGTTTTCCTGGTTTGTCTTTGTTGTAAAATTTTTCTGAACATACCTGTTCAAGTTTGGACTATTTTGTTAATATATATAGTTAACAATACATAAAAGATATGTATTATGAAAAGATATTAATATGGAGATATTAAGAAGTTGATAAAATTCATTGTTAAAACTAGGCTCTCCTAACAATGTCAGTTTAGCTTACATGCATTGAAGGTCAGTCTGGTAATTTGAACAGGTTTTTCACAGTTGTTAGATGGGATATTCTGGAGGGAAAGAAAGGAAAGTATAGATTTGAACACAGGCCATCCATGAGAGAGAGAGTTTCATGAGGCCCTGACAGTTGTAAGGAGTAGAATATGATTTTCTATCTTTAGCAAGTTACTATTGAATTGTGTTAAATGAGAACCACCCAGAATATGTTGTATACTCCAGTTCCTGAGGAAGTTTGGACTTTGAAAACTCCATATATTTACATTTATTCCATAAAAGAAGTAGAAATGTAGGTGTGTTCTTTTACTATATGTGTTCTGCTCCTCTGAAGAACTGCTTCATATAACCCTAGATCTTCTTGCCAAGGGCACTGGGTTCTTAGATAGCTATTTCTACTCCGAAGTGTTGGTATGAAGAGCTGAGAAACTGGTTTCATTTACACTGTGAGAAGAATAATGTATAAAAGCTAAAAGGAAAAGCATGGCTTCTACACAAGGAAGTAAGATTGTTTGGAGTGATAGTGATCAGCAGATATTGAGTGGTACCTAGTTTTGATTTTATTTAGTATTCTTCCTGTACAGAGCATTCCTAATTTGTTTGGAATAGAAATTCACAAATGAGGGCAAGTACCGCATATTGGTTCCTATCTCTTATAAACCTTTCTATTATTACTAACACAAAACGTTAGAAGATGGTAGAGTCAGGGTGATTTCAGACATTCCCTAGGCCAAGGTATATTTATATTTTCTGCTCTGAGTTTCCCTCTCCTGAGATATCATCTATTGTCATAGAAACCATAAGTTTTAGGATTATGAGTGATTATAGAGAAAAGTTAATGCTTTCTGTTACCACTATATTGGATTAGACTTGAGATATAGGATCAGAAGAGAGGGTTCACCTTCCTCTAAAGAAGTTGTCTTCAAGTTTACTTTTCTGTTCTCTTTGGCTTTATTAACCCTGATAATTGATGACTTCTGAAACTGACTTGAAAATGAAATAACAAAATATAGATTCTTCCCTCATTCAGCAATATCCCCTCTAAGGTAGCACTCCCCCAATTCCCATAAAGAAAGCATGTCTCAGTTCCTATGGTCCAAGTCTGCATGTATGAAAACATTATTTTTAGATAGGATAATCAATATCTATCCTGCAGAACTAGGCCTTGGGATTCTTTTTTATACTAGAAGAGGCCAGTCACTTATAGCCTTTGTCATTTAAATATTATGTTAAAAATCTGAGTTTTCTATGGTGATTTTATCTTCAGTCTCTTGGTCCTGTAAGAACCAGGAAGAGAACATTTGAAAGATGGTATCATGGGGACTATAAAAGCTAACATTTTGTCCTTCTTCCACCCCACCCCTACCCATGCTTTTAGAATTTCTGCTGTGGGCTACATTATCACACGTTTCTCTAGGATATGCTTTCATTATGTTGGCTCACATTTCACATTTTTTGAGTCAAAGAGAATGATAGCAACACCCTGATGGTACTGCCAACTGATATTCAAGGAATATTTTCTCAGCCCTGATTCATATGACAACTGCAGAAAAAGAGTTGAGGCATTTATTCTGTCAAATGTAGCAAAGGAAAGTAGTTTAGGCATCATAAATGACCTAAATGCCTTTTGAATATTATTGCTATCCACAGATGGGACATGTGTGCCCTGTTGCAGTGATTTTGTGTCTTTTCTGCATTGTCCTTACCCTATCACCACTGGGCTTACATTTGAATCACTCTTGGTCTTTGTGATTTTATTGGAAGTTTTAAAAGTAAATAGGCAAAGAAGAAAGTTGAGTGCCTCTTGGTAGAATGGGAAGAAGGTGAGTGATGGTGCGGAGCAGTATCCTTGGCAGCGGGGCACGCAGTGAAGGATGTACGTCTCACAGTTTGCTCCATGGGCATATTGGTCATTTCAAACCAAAATCACTCAAGGAATTATACTTCAGTACAGGCCATTTGGCCTGTCTTTTCCTACATGCAGCAAGCCATAAGGATTGTCTTTGGAAGAGAGGACAGTGGAGTAGAGGATGAGGATGGACAGGGAGAGAAGGGAAGAATGGTGGAACGAATCTGATCAAACGTATATGAACATGCCACAGTGAATTTCACCTTCATGTATATTCACAGGGCAGAAATTTAAAAAGAAAAAACTATAAATAAATAAAAGAAAGACCAGTCAAGTAGAGGAAAAGGAACAGGGGGATGGAGGAGAGGAGGGAAAGGGGACATACTGGGGACTGTATGGGAATAAATTATATTCTATGCTTATATAATTATGTCAAAATGAACCCTAATATTATGTATAGCTATAATAAACTAATACAAAATAAATTAGAAAAAAAGATTGTCTTTGGAGGAGTGTCCTTCACATACCAAAGCTGAACAATAGCCTTGATCACCAGAGGCTGGTAATTGGGGCTGCGTGGAACCTTAATAGGCAAACGTGTTGACATAACCCTATCTTCCATCAGCCTCTACATCCCTCTCCCATGCATCTCTTAGTAATAGCCCTCACATTTACTACATTAGCCCAGATATCCATTTTCCTGGCATTCCTTCACAAATTTATTGTTCTTTGTCTAAAAGTATAAAAAATATCATGCTTTGGTCATTTCATCAGACTTTAGTCTCTGTGCATGTAAAGTGAGTAAAATGCTCATTTTTGTTCTTTTTAATCTGCTCTTGTACTGATTGGGTTTCCAGATCTAGCCAAAGAGTACACATAAGAACTAAGCAAGGTAGCAGGGACCTCTCTTTCCCCTACATGGGAAGCTCCCAGTGCAGACACAATTTTCTACCTGATGATGAAGAGCTCCCTGGTGCAGGCTTCTGGGAGACAGGAAGGTGCAGGGATAAGGCTTCTGAGAGAGAGATGGCTACAGGGGGTGAGGACTTCCTGTGGAGCGTGTGCCAAGTCAGGCTGCAGAGACCACCATCCCTTTCCTTGCTAATCACAGCAGCTCCCAGTGCTATGGAAGGAAATGGGATGGTGGATTGGAAGGTGCAGGTAAGCGAGCTGTAGGAAAGCATTAAAGAAGTGGTAGCTAGTAACTGTCCAGTCCGTTATGTAACTCATAGAAATCAGGCAGCACAGATCATGCATCCTACCTACAGCTATGTTTGCAAGAGTTTAATTGTTCTCCGTTACAGTGTAAGGATGGAGGGGGAGAGAAATTAGAAGCTGATGACTGAGTTTACTTCCAAACTTAAATTTTATCTTTCTGTCCCTTAATTGTTTCTTTATGTCACATGCAAAATTATACCTTTCAGCGTTTAGCTTTCTGTCTAAAACCTTTATCTGGGAATAAGGGACTGGAATGAGACATAGGGCTGATCAAACATGAATTAGACAGTCAAATACAGGGTATTCTCAGGTTCTGTCTGCTCTTATGCAACTTTCTCAACCTTAGTAACTCAGCTTCTTATCTCTAGTGCCAGTGATTTAATTAAACTGCAAATAAATTTATAAGCATTTAAAACATTATTTAATGTTAATTAACAATAATGAAATGTGCTATTAGTATAGAAAAATTAAAACTGACTTGTTAAAATCATCTATGTATTTTTTATTTAGAAGAGAGGTGTGTGTTTGTTCCAGAGTTTTGTGAGATATCTTAACAGATATTCTTAGGGACTCAGTGATCTCTGTCACTTCATTAGGATAGCACACTTGAAAGAGAGTGTTTATGATGTGATCTGGGTTCTTGATAATAATCATTCTCATTCAGAATGTATAGGGTACCTTTCCTGCTCCAGACAAAACTCTAGCTGTTAAAGAAATGTTTAGTGATGTTGAATCGATAGCCCCATGTAACTAAAAATGTATGGTAGATGTTGTGTAATGGGCACTCAACAAATGTTTTTATGCAGGCGCACAAGAATGGATGAACAAATGAACACATTCCCAGTGGCATCTCAGAAATAGTTAAGCTTGTACTCTAAATATGAAATAATTATGTCTGTCCAATTTTATGAAAAGCCTCTTGGTAGTCTTAAAACTGTAAGTAATTTTTGTACCAAGAATACAAAACAAAATTACCTGTCTCTTTTGTTGTATACAATCACAATTAAAACTGCCCATGTTATATTTAAAGTTATTATGGTAATTTCATACAATGGGTAGAAATAGAAGTCTGTAATGGAGATACAGGTGGGGGTTTAGCCAGAGCAGCACAGCTAGGACTGCTGTATCATGAATAATACGGCTTGTTTTCTGTGGCTGTGTGCTCTGAGCACATTACACTGTTAACTGTTGTGAGAGGTGGTTAGTCATACTGCAATCATAGTTATGCTAGGCCTTAGGAAGCTTCTAGAATGGAACCTGTCATTTCTTCACTCTGATTTTGTTTTGAAGATATAAGCATATCCCCATTGTCTTTACTTGTTTGGTATTCTCTTAAAAATATGATATTTCCTTTGCCCAGAATAGCATCAAGCATTTTTAGTGTTCTTAAAAGTCAGTGAAATTATTCAGGAAATTTTGAGACCATATATTTAATGCTGAACATCCAGAGACCCATGCAGTATGATTTATAGTAATTCTTCATTTGCAATTTGACAAGTTGCACATTTCCATCTGGCTTCCTTTCGGTTAAAAGAAGGGACAGAATGAGGTTTTGTGGAGTACTACTTGCTTGGTAGAACTTAGAATATGCCTCCTTCTGAGTCGACAGCTGTTGCAGTATGTTCAAGAAGTATCCATGATTTCTTCCCTGTGGCGTCACCAGGTGCTGCAGTGCCTGGAGGAGTTGAACATGGCACCAACTTTTACAGATGTCACCATTGTTACCCACATGTAAGAAATCTCTTGATTAAACTTTGGGCAAATAGCAAATTAGTAATTAAACTAAGCAATATGTTATTGTGCACAAATTATTTTTTATTTTTGCTCCTTGGCTCATGAAGTATAAATGAACTTTAGTGAATTGTTGATTTTGTTGTTAAAACTACAATGTCAGAATTGTGATATATCCTTTATCTGTTCATTAGTTTCTCAGTTTTCCCTGGTTATGATTTAACTTCAGCTGACCATTTCATTAGTGATTAATAGTTCTGCTTAGTTCAAAAAGAATGTGGTGAGTATAAAAGCATAAAACAATAAGTGAATACTGTTTTTCCATAAATTTAAGATATCATTGATTAAGAGCTCCTCTTTCAGGAGAACACTACTGCATCAAATCTAATTACAAAATATAATTTCAGAATCTTTCCTGAAATTAATCAATGTAGAAATTGAGCCATATGAGTTGCCCTTTGTATAAGAATTACCTAGTCCCAATAAATATTAGATATCTCTAAACTTATTTTGTGCACAAATGTATAAATGGCAAAACTTTAGTTTTTCCTAAAGGTAAAGTAATCAGTACCATTTTGTTAGTAAAAGTATGCAACTGATTGTTCATTTCCAAAATGTCCATATTTTCTGAGTCTGGTTGTTCAATTTCCAAAATCCATATTCCTTCCTTAGTACCAGGTCTATACATAAAAATGAAAGTGATTAGTGCCATCAGGTCAAAGTGAAATTAAGGTACAAAAATAAGATACTGCTAGAAGTGATATTCATGCACAAAAGTATCCAGTGATTTCTCACGTAATTGATAAAGATGAACCATTATTTATCTACAAGTACCTTAAGTGATAAAAAAAAAGCAAACAGAACCCATTACAAACATGAATCACTGAATCCACGGAGAAAAATAAACCAGCTCCTGGATAAAACTCCATGTTTCGTAGTACAATAGAAATCTGTCGTTGACACACAAAAAGAAGGTTTTATGTGAGTAGATACTTTATTTTGAAGTAATAGTTTGTATTTTGTAGTAGCACTTTATTTTGTCTTTTTGTAAATTTTATACAATAGTAAATTTATTCATGTATACAGTCTTTTCTTAACTTCAGTTTCTTTTCCCCATGCTTTCTTCCAAGCTAAGATATTGCAGTTTTCAAATCTTTGTGTGTGCATGGGTTTATGTACATGTGTGGGTATGGAAAATTAAAGATGCAAT